>OOFB01036686.1:14499-25060 GCA_900323305.1 Trachyrincus murrayi
TGAAACTTGTACCTCAATTGCCGTGATAGTATATATATACACTGATATCACTGCATGAGTGTTGTGCTAATTACATTTTATATGTGCTGTAAATCATATACCAAAAATAATACATACCATCTTTTTCTGGCTGCCGAATTGGTGTGATCATTTTGGTTACTATGGTTTCCTACTAAACATCCAGGTTAAGCTCATTTGAGATAATTGAGAACCTAACCTGTATGATCAGTGGCCCCATTATTAGTGTTAACTAATAAATGGTGCTTGTAGAACTGTTACCATTATCTTGTTTCAACATGATGCATTGTTGGGATCATCATCAGACAAATGTAAACAATACATTTTGCTCTCAAAAGATAGCATTTCCATGAAAGTAGGTTGTCAGTATTGTTTATTAAGTCATCATAGGGTCACGTGGTCATGTCATGATGCAAAAGGGTTAAGGCAGTAGCACTCAACATAGAACCAGAATGTATGTTAGTGACACCTAGTGTTGGAGAACAGAACTTGACCGGAATATCTTTTGGGTAACGATACCGAAGCAACTATTAGTAATAGTTATGTAATATTGAAGTATTAAGCAGTATACAGTAGATATTCTTTGTAAAATTATTGCAATACCCCATGAATAAAGGATTAAAGCAGCACTTCAATTCTAAGAATATTTCTAAAATGTTCTGTAAACATTTAGCAACATATATAGTGCATTATTTATGACTATACTATTTATTACACGACACTGAGTTGCAGATATAGGATGGCAGACGGCATGCAGGTACATTCCTCCCATCTTGCATACGTTCTAGATTTACCGAACTGTGCAAACTGCAAAACTACGCGACGTGATCTGAAGACGCAAATAATGTGCACAGTGCATCGTAAAACATTTGCATTGCAAATACACACAAACTAGACAAAACAGAAGCCTTCAAAATGTCTCACGACCAAACCAAGCTAAATGGGCGACCTACAGATGACAGCAGTGTAAGTAGGTCAACTGTAAAAGTCAAAGGAGAACAATCCAGTAGTAGAAGACACATGAAAGACATGATCCACGTATCTTAATAGATTGAGAGGGACTGAGCAGACTATAAGGCACGTTTTAACTACTTAACTGTGGATAATGTCCAGCCAAACAGGCCACAATATCCAAGCGCATTTATAACTCAAGGTATAAAGAACCCATAATTGAATGTAAAACAACTAAATAGTGCAGCGAAAGCTTTGGATCCCTGCGTTATACCCTGTGGAGGATGAGGAAATGGAGGCCAATCAGCCCTCGACCCCTGAACTCTTCAGCGACTACATGTGCAGCTCCAGCAGGTAGCGGATACGACACTGGTTCTCTTTGTAGATGAGGTACTCGCTGTTGGAGAAGCTGCTCTGCTTGTACTGACTCTGGCCTATGGCTTTGCCTTGGGCCACGGCCACCTGCTTGCCATCCAACGTGATGGAGGTGTCCTTAGTGGGGTCTGAAAATCAAAACCAACAAACAAAACCGATAAATACACACAATAGAAAATAAATATTAGAAACAAAAAAGAAATAACAAATAAAATACATTAAACCCTGCACTGTGTGCGCTTTCCCGTTAGCAACCTCTAGTGGCTTGAGTTGTAGCTTATAACAGTTATAGCTATATCATTTTCAGTTTCTATCCTTTAGCAAAAGTGGAACAGAACAAAACAGAGTGCAGGATTAAACAGATAAAAGGCATTAAAAAAATTACAAATATATATAAATACACAATAAAAAACAATATACATGCATATTAAAAATAAAAGAAAATCCATCCAAAATTCAACCATTTTAACATTTCAGCGCGATCACTAACGATGGTGTTCATGTTTTCGAGTCCCTCTAGAAACGTGTGAACCGGGCGGGAGGTGTGCGTACCTGGTTCCACTTGCCCTCGCGCCACCACGCTGTGGAAGCCAGCAGGGGCCTTCCTCAGGGAGCAGTCGTCTTGAGTGATGGTGTGCTCGTTACCCAGCGCCACCTCGCTCAGGAACATGACCCCCGTGTTCTTAGAGGTGCGCACTGTGGACGTGGGACCACATATTAATAATGAGGTCAGAATCAGATCAGATCGCAATTATTATGACGAAGTACTAGAGAGCCAAGTATTAATAATGTGATTTTCACCAAGTCAGAATCAGATCAGATCGCAATTATTATGACAAAGTACTAGAGAACCAAGTATTAATAATGTGATGATTAGATCACAATTTGTATGACTAAGCACTAGAGAACGAAGTATATGTGATATTAACAAAGTCTGAATCATTAGATCAGATCATCAGATCAGCATTACCATCACATATTACTATTATTATTATTACTTAGTACTATTATTTACTTAGTACTTTTGAACTAAGTATTAATAAAGTCAGAACCAGATTAGTGATTTGTATATTGTGCAAAGTTTCAATGAAGTGCTAGCTATTAAAGAGCATGTGAAAAAAAACACACACGCAAGTCTATTATCTAATTGACCAGCTTGTTATTAGTAGTAGGTAGAGCTTCTTGATATATACCCAACCCCCCCCCCCCAGTAGTAGGTGGGAGCGGCTGTAAAAAGAAATCCTGGTACTATATATAGTATATAGTACTACATTACTTAGTGGGCCTATCACTGAAACATCTATGAAGGAGGGTGCCCAGCGGATCTCCCCTACCCCCACTCTAGACACCGTGACTCGGGAAAGCAAGTTCCGGTTACTATTAGCGGGTTGTAAAATGGAGTATACGCAGTATATCGTGGTGTTGGTGGTACATCCTCACCGTAGCCCGCAGACTTGGAGTTCTCCGAGGCAAAGTAGATACCTCTCCCCACGCGCCCTCCGGAGTGGGGCATGATACGCAGGCCGCTCTTCAAGATGGCCGCCACCACCGCGATGTTGGTTCCGTGCCACAGCAGACGCCTGTTGTCCAGCTTGTCGTTCTCACTGAAGCGCTCTCCCTGCGGTGCGCAGAGAGAGAGAGGTGTGTTGGGCAGGGTCGCGGTACTCCCAGTGCGTCAGCGGTATCTAAGTTTGAGTTGAGCTGAGTGTAGCACCAGGCAAGCCCCTACCTCCTCCTCTCTATTGACTTTCCAGACATTGCGGATTTTCGGGGGTTTGTGGTTAGCTGCCGTAACCTTCAGATATGTTTCAATGATCTTCAGCAATAACCAAAAAAAAAGACCCATTAGACACCGCAGATTTTACACAGTGTCAACACATCATGCTACATTTTTTAGACATCGGAAAGGTTTGCAGCCGTTAAGTCTTGTTATTTCCACTTGATACACTACCTTGAATTCCTCTGCGTCAGTGCCCAGTAAGTCCAGACTGCACTTCAGGGAGTTGTAGTCCTGGTCCAGAGGGTGGGGGACCGTCTCTACCTTCTCCTCCTCCAGGGCCTTCTCCGTCTCTGACTTCAGAGTCTGGGCAAGCTCGATGTCGGCCAGCACCTAAAGCAAGAAGGCATGGGTGAAGGGTTAACAAAGAGCGAGGGAGAGAGAGAGAGAGAGAGAGAGAGAGAACCACAAGACAATCACGTCACCATGAGCATCTCCTTCTTCTTGTCGATGACCTCCTGGCTGTTGATGACGGGCGGGCGGCTGCGGCCGAAGTTGTGAGGCACGGTGGTGAAGAACTTGGAGGACAGCTCCTCCAGGGACTTCCTGGGCTTCTTCTGGGCCAGGGCCGCCTCCATCTCCTCCAGCACCTCGAAGCCCTTGGCGATCTGCATCTTACTGAGCTTGCCTAAGGGCATCTTCTTTATGTCTGTCACACAAATACACACACACACTATTATACATCTACATTTTGTCATTTTGCTTCTCCATGCTTCTATCCAAAGCAACATTCAAGGGAAGTCGCTCTATAGAAGTTATGCTACGATCACGAAAGATGTCGGTTACTATTTTCATGTCTACCTGTATATGTATGTATTATATATGTATACATTTGGATTGTGAACAGTGTTTGTCTGAACAAACCCTATGAAACAAACTACAGCCATGATCTACCGCAGTAACAGTTTGCCCTATCCTGTTATTACAAGGGACAGGCTAAACCTGAAAGGTGATTTTTCTAGACAATGAGACCTCATGTGAAGACGTAGACTTTAACCTTCTCTCTACACACATACACACGCCTGTAACACTGCGGACAAAGGGGGCCAGGGACTTTCTTTGCAATGTTCAGCCACACCAATAACAAGGCCGACTCTCAAGTGTACCTGGCCAGACACCACCTACCCAGGTTCATGCATTCCATTGCTTCTTTAAACATATTTTGGCTGAAGATGAGTTCAACCAGCTTCTGTGTTGGAGTGTCAAGAGTCACAGGAAGGACATTTTTGATGATCTTCACAGTCTTCCCATCGACCTCGTCCACCTGCAATATACAGAGAGAGGGAGCCCACGGGGAGGTTAGACACAGTGTCTGGTCTGAGTGAAATGTGGAAATACTTCATGGCAGATATAAAGAAACAGTTCCATCTGCAGTATGTCACTGTATCAGTAGGAAATAGGTTCAGATTCTGAATGAAGCCCATCCTGCCACAGACCAATCGATCCAGGGGTTTTTCTTTCCCTCACTAAATCTATTTCAAGTAGAGCAATAAAAATCATATTTTGAACCAATAGTAATGGCTGCAGCGAAAAAAAAAATCACAAGTCTACAAGAAACCAGTCTTTCTAATTCTACCTAGATCTCTACCTATCTATAGCTAGATACTATCTGTCCATCTATACATATATACATCTATAGTGTATATCTATTGCCCTTCCACATTCAACACGCGGGACTCTACTGGCGATGGGGGCACATGGCACAGTGGCTACCTTGACCTCCGCGTCTGCATCCCCGTCCACCTCGATCAAGGTGTACTTCCCCTTCTGGGCCACGAAGGCGTCACGGTCAGCCCAGTTGTTCTTCGTCTTGTCTTTGAACTTCTTCTCAAAGTCCTTGACGGCCTTCTCGGCCGAACTGTAGCCATCTGAAGACACGCCTTTTCCAACTTCTCCCTTCATGTTAGGAGATCACAAAAATGTTGTTGTTGTTGTTTTTTTACAACATCAAAATAACAATGTTGTTTACACTGTAAACAGAAGATAGCGGAACCATGCCAAACACAAACAAATGAAGTACAGTAATCAGGCAGCTTTCTACATGGGTATTTGAAATATTTGATTTTCGATCATAATCGCAAGATACACTTTGAGATCTCCACATAAAAGATCAAGATCCACCCTTCAGGACTAGCTCCGAATGAAAAGTGGACAGACGTACCACTCTACCCCATCTGCTCCAGCAGTAGTAGGAGCCCCCTGCTTTGAGGATCTGAATGACGTAGAACTTGTTGTTGTTCCTGTTGTTTTCAATGTTTGTCTGGTTGAGCATGCAGTCGTAATCCTCATACACCTGCACCATACAAAAGTGGAAGTGGAAACACATACAATACATTATATACAACATAGGGCTGGGCGATATGGCCAAAAATGTTTCAGAAATATATTGCGATAATTATTGTTATCGTTTTATCGCCCAGCCCTACAACATATATACTATATAATATACAGCATCTAATGGATTCAGACAAAGGAGTATTGAAATGGAGGATGTAATTTGTAGCATTAAATCTACATAGCCTACAAACATAGATACTTGTGTGTAATAGTGGTTTAAAGACTGTAATATATAAGCCATATGTTTTATGTCATGGGTCTTATTTAAATAACAAGCTGCTAATGATGCCTGTGAGCAGGAATGAGGACGTTGACATTTGCCATTGTCGTGGATGGATAAAACTAACACACGTGATGGCTATGGGGGGTACATGCCTTACACACAGGTATAAATGACTAACCTCCGCAGCGGTAAGGTTACATTGCTCATCCACCTTCCTGGTCCCTTTCACCTCTGGCCCAGCAGCCTTGAGGGCCTCTTTCGCAGCCGTGAAGGCATCCTTTGGCTTTGGAGTCTCCTCGGGCTCTTCCTTCACCTTCACCTTCTTACCACCTGCCTTGCTGGAGGATGCAGCCCTTCTCTTTGGCGCCATGAGTCCCTCGATCTATGAAATGTCAGTTGCGACACACGCAGTAGTAGAAGTATTTAACTGAAACCATACTGAGAATCTCGAGGGTATGTTCAGGTTGTCGTTGTTTACTCTACACATAAGCATGCGCAACGCATATAGTTTTACTTAGTTGTGACTACACAAGTTCGGACATGTGATCTGCAACTCTGCGCAAAGTGGCTTTAGGCTGATCACCGAATGGCACAGTGCATCTAGGCCACGATCTGTTTACTGCGCAAACAGATCGCTGAAGGTCCGATGTTTACATGCCGCCTCGCTGGTTCTGTCATTCATGGTTACCGTTTTGTTTGCGTTTGCACTATATATACGATATCTGACCATCGATCAGCTTACAAAAAACCCCATAGGCCTATAATCCTCATAAAGTAGCGAGACAACTCACTCGATAACGTCAACAACCACGAATGGGGTGATCTTATTGCAGCTCCAGATCTCGGGTCGGAAAGTGAACTAAAAACCTCGGCTACTTTGCGTGTAAATCTATTGCATAAATCTACCTAGACCACTTACAGTCAAACCAGGACGACCAGGAAGAGCCGAGCAGAGCAGACCAAAGATTATTACAAGGGGCGGACACGTGGGGCGGACCATTACAGTAAATATCGTCATCATCTTCATCATCATCATCATCATCAAAATAAGGCTTAATAGGCTAATAATCTATATTTTCAATCGAATAATGATTTATCTAGCAACAAAGGCTGCTAGGCTTTTGCGGGTGGCTGATATATTAAAATATAAATCAATATATCCTATTGATAAAAATAACTGCCTCTCGTTACATTATTTGAAGAAAGTGTTTTACAGTTGTATGCTGGATAGTGAAGTTATTCTCATGTCCCACCGTGGTACACCAACAACTCACAAGATGGCAGTGTTTAATCACACATTTGTGATATTTGGTTTAATTTCTTTTTCATCTTGGGCAGTCCTCAGCTGTCTGTGCTCATAGAGTAATGAAATATTATTCATTCATGGAGCAGTTTTGGCGATGTTATTGAATATTACGATTGTATTACTTGTTATTATCAGCTAGGCTATGTTTGGTATGACAACTTTAATAATGAACATTTTAAAATGAACACAGCAAAGTGGTCATATGATATAGTGTCAGAAAATGTCCCCAACTCCTAATTTGATCATGTCAGATATTAAGAAATGATCATTAAGGCTATGTTTAATACCTAACTCCAAACCAGTTTTTAAATACTGAATAAAGAATGAACTTTCATAGTGCATTGTGCAATTGTTGTATTGACATCACTTAGATTGTGAAGTGTGGAGTTGTTTAACTCAAATATCTGCTGTTGGACTTCTGAATGTAACATCATAATATGTTGGCCTATAATCAAATGTCTAGGTACAACGCAGAGTTTCTGCAACAGTTTAAACATAGAATTAAAAATATTGTTTTTATATTATTACATTACTGTGGGTGGCACAGGAAAAAAACATGAACCCCATCTTATGTCCACATTTTTGTGTTCTGACATTTATTACGTAGAACAATAATCAGCCATTTCGTCAATTTGATATGAATAAAAAACACATTTTTTATTTACATAAATTACAAGAAAGCACAAACTGGTTCACCAAAATCTACGTTAGAAACATCTTGTATATATTACATTTAACAGCTTTACTATTATTTACTCCATGTTGCAAGTAGAATCTTCAATAAAAAGAAGGGATATATGGAACTGTATTGGCATCTCATTTAAAATCTCTAGTCGTAGAAGAAGAAGAAAACAAAAGAATCGGGACATTGAACTCATACCACTCGGAAGACAACAAAATCAGGACAATCTTCTGTGTGTGACCTCTTTAATATCAGAAAAAACACCTGAATCAGGACTAGCGATTCTATAACACGGTGTATACCACCTCCCCCCCCCCCCCCCCGGGGGGGAGTAACACTATAGCGTATAGGCCTACTGCAGCTGTTCCCTTCACAAGGACGACGTCGTGGAATCCACCACCTCACGGCCATTGCACACCGTCGGCACCACGTTGGAGGCCGATGCTGGAGGACAACAACACACATAGAGAACACACACGCACACAACACACACACACACACACACACACACACACACACACACACACTCGTTGAATGACAACAGTGTCGACCGTCGGACAGATGTCTGTGTGATAATATAAGGAGCACATGGGGATCACTGGTGGAGATATACTGTCTATAATGTCTGGAGCAGATTGTGCTTCAGGTTCTGTTCACAACGCCGGATGTATTCTTTTGAATTAGTGGTCAAATCTGGAAATTAGATCAATATTTACAAGTATGTAACATATGAATACTTTTGTGCGGGTGGACAACATTCAGAACCTTAAAGTTCAGTCACTTCAGTCGCTGAGTATATAATGCTCACAAAATAATAACAGGCATCCCTTTAAATGCACACATTACATTATTTATTAATAGCCGTCATAACTGCTAAAGCACAGTCTACTACCACTCAAGCATAAACACAAACACACACACACACACATACACATAGCGTATGTGGTACTAAGAATCGTTAAACCAACAGAGATAACGAACAGTATTGTAAACCTTTCAAAGTGTCCGATCAATCAGTCCTCGGTAGCGAAAGTTAACAAGAAGCTAACAATAGATAGATAATTAGAGCGGTGAAGGGAGCAGTTAAAAGCCCACCATTACAACGGGTGCACGGTTAAACCGAATGCGTGGTTAAAACCTGGGAGTTAAGACCCATGATGGTGGAGGGGTGTTTCCAATCCTTGACCTGAAACACTTAAGCCCGAATAATCAATATAAACAATCAGCCTCCAAACACCAGCACTGCACGGGGAAAGAGCTAGGGGTCAAGGGGTCACATGGCCACATTGTTAGCGTGGAATGTGAATGGCCCCCACTCAAAGCCACTGGGTGCTCATTCATCACCGAGCAGGAAGTACGCAATCACCCGACGACGCTGTCATGGACACCGCCAATCAACTCCACTCAACCCAAAGTGACGTCCAATCGTAAGTGGTTGGTCAATGTAGTCAAGAAGCACTGTTGTAAGCAAAAAGAAAAAATAGATGCCGGCTTCTTAGTGTTTTGACTGATTTGGCTTTGAGTGGACGCTATGGTAACACTGTGCAAATGCATGGTTTGTTTCGCAATGCATTCACATGTTGTTGTAAAACGTGACATGAGTCATCCTTTCCGAGTCTGCTTGACTTTGCTATGGTCTTCGTGTCATGTGTAATTATCCCAAGCAACAAGTGTTTATTCCCCGGTTACAACAGACACGCTGTATAATAAGTAACACGTGGGTAATGAAAATGAATGGATAGATGGACGGATGAACGAAGCTATGGACGAACAAAAGGATGGAGAGGTGAAATAATAATGGACACAGGGATAGAGGATGGGACGGACAGATTGATGAGGGATGGAGAGATGAAAGCGGGGTGGGAGCGATTGCAGAGAGGGAGGGAGGGAGGCAGGGCTGAGTATATTAAAAGCATAGACAGATGGATGAATGGACGACCGGAGACCCACGCTTCCCCGACGTACACGCAGGCGGGATGGAGTGTTAGGCCATCCCCCCGTCAGGCGATCTAGAGAAACACTTTGCAGGTTAGTGTCACTCTTTTGGTAGGTCTGTGTACGAAATATGTGTCATTCTGCCCTCCCTGTTGACCTCTTAAGTGGTGGTAAGATTTTCTGGAAAAAAACGAAACATGGGAGCAGATCGGGGGGGGGGGGGGCCCTATGAAGTGCGGGGAATGGGCGCCGCCATGCGTCATGTATGCACACGCTTTCGTCTCACTTACTGTGGCTGAGGAGATGCGCCAGTCAGTAGTACACACTTACCAATAAATTAGCGTTGTTACAGTTTTTCTCAATTGTTTAAACGCTTTTCCTGACACTACAGCTACATTTCTCCAAAACTGCCAAAATTACACAAATCTCTTGCAAAATGCATTCACAAAACCTGCATGTTCTCTCTTCTCAAAGCGGACTTTTTCCATCAGAATGATTCACACAGGCAATCAGACACAACCATCAAAATACTGTATAGTGTTTTGGCCTCATGAAGTCCTGTTTCTCCTTTTTTTTTCTCCTTCTGTTTCTAGTTTTCTCCTTTTTGGAAGTTTAAGTTTGATGGTTGATGCAGCCTCACCCGGCCCGAGTCAGGCTGATTAGGGTGATGGTAGCCTAGTGGGTAAGGAACAGTGCTTCCAGACGGAGCACCGGAGAGTCATGGGTTCGATCCCCGGGTCTGCCACCATTGTACCCCTGAGCAAGTTACTTAACCCTGAGTTGCTCCAGGGGGAATGTCCCTGAAATAGTAGTACTTGTAAGTCGCTTTGGATAAAAACGTCAGCTAAATGTAAATGTAAATGTAGTGTAACCGACCAGCGGCCCCTAGTGTAACCGACCAGCGGCCCCTAGTGTAACCGACCAGTGGCCCCTAGTGTAACCGACCAGCGGCCCCTA
>OOFB01036686.1:29763-52496 GCA_900323305.1 Trachyrincus murrayi
TACAGGTGTACCGCTTAGTGTTACACTTAAGTGCTACTCTACCGTGGTCGCCATGGTAAATGGTAATATCTGGCTCCTGGAGCAGAACGCGTGAGCGGGAGCCCGGTGCGTTGAGGGCAGAGAGCTTCCTGTGTCTGTGCCGGCTAGCGGGAGACGGCGGTATGCTAATGGGCCCGAACACCTTGCCAGATGGCCGAGGGCTTGTTTGTGTCGACAGGTGAGTAGATTGGAGGAGAGTGCATGCGGATGTGTGTGTGTGTGTGTGTGTGTGTGAGAGAGAGAGAGAGGGAGAGAGATGGGGAGGGGGAAAAAACAGCAGAGAGGGGCAGTGAGAAATAAAAACAGAAAGATGGTTCCAGGAAAGTCGAGTGATTAGGGTGTTTGACTCTCACCCGAAAGGTCCTGGGTTCGAACCCCAATGTCCACAGTCTACCATGTAGCCATCCCTGAGCATGATGCCTAACCCCTACTTAATGACTTAAAGGATAACTTTATCTTTATCTATCTATCCGCGTGAGGGATATAGTGTGAGAAATGCCTGCAGTTGTTGCAGATGCAAAATCTCACCCCAATTCCGTCACCCGGCAGGTGAAAGTAGCGGGGAGATCTGGGTGCAGGAAACATGGAGGAAAAGTAAACATTGTTCATTTGCATATACTACCCACATGGAAATGCTACAAAGCCGGTTGAAAATCTGCAAAGTTCTCCTTTAATAGTGAAAAGTAACAGAAAGCATAGCACAGGAAGAGATTAGCCGGTGTATACGCATACCCCTCCCCGCTATCACCCAAATCTCAACTTCATGAAGTGAATAGACAACAATGAAATAGACAAGGACTATATTGGTGTATTCCTACACCAAAAAGCCACATATATCCTGTTTGGTCCAACAGCTCATTTCAATTAAAGCCTTAATAACTGAATAACCTGGGAGCTTATATGGACTCTGTGTTCCTGCTCTTCACCTGCTACTGCAGCTGTTTCATCATATGCCAAAACAACAGACTCAATTAAAAACAACATCAAAAAACAAAAAGCATGCAGGACCACCACAACACCCCCCTTCTTCTTCTTCTGAAGTCACCAGTGAAACAGGAGTCAGCCGTCGTGTTTCAGACTCGGACTAACACGGCGTGTAGGCCTATTTACCTATCCTTTAATCATTTTCCTCCTCTGGGGGTGGGCACGCACCCTGCGACCGCTCCGCTCCCTTTATGCCGAAGCCTCTTGTTCTCGCGTTTGAAGTGTGCGGGCATAATGTAATAATGCGGTCAAGCTGCTGAACGGCAGAGACATCAATCACACCTCTGCCCTTTCATTGCATCGTGTCTGGTCATCGCACACGGGGGACAACAGAGAGCATAATCAGGCTGCACGTCAGCAGGCGGCAGGAGAACCGTGGACCTCGCGGAAGACATCATTGGGTGATTTGATGTGCTGTTAAGAATACAGCTGAACAACAAACCCCGCTGAGTGCAGACAATTCATATTTTGTTGTCATCCCAGCGGCTCGGATTGTGTTTGATCTGCGATGAATACAATGAATATGTCTGTCCGCCTTTTGAGTAAAGCTGTGTTCCAGGAGGGAGGTCCTTCACTCTAATGAGGTAATTAGGAAGAACACTGTTACGTATTCACTGAGCATGTGACATAAGCTCTGGACATCATGAGTCTAGCAACCCCCCCTTTCCTCACTGCATCGACTCTGTGTAGGCCTTACGGGATCTACATCTAGCGATGTACAGAGTAGTCCATGAGAACATCAGGGCTCTCATCTCTTCATCCCAAATTAGGTGGTTTTGAAAGAAAAAATAAACAGACTTAATATCCTCCGATGGAGTGTTTCTGCGTTTGGGTACATACAAGTGCTGTTGTCATGGCCCTGTAAGTTATGTCATCTGATATTAGCGCACCATAATCCTAGATATGGCCTTCATGGCTCTGAGTGCGGTGTGTGGCGTGTGTGTGTTTTTTATTTAATGTTTTGCTTGGCTAGAGTTAGTAGCAGTTTGAAGTCAATATATTTCACAATTCAATACGTGTTGTTTTCCAGCCTCATGGCTGCTGGTCCTGCCTTCTCTATTTGTTACACCCTTTACCTGTACTTCTTACACGTTCCCATGACAACCAGGGCAGCTGGTATGAGTTGTCAAAACAGATGCTATTTCATATGCATCTGTCCCTCTAATGTATTGATGTTGCTGATGTTGCTGATCAAACACACACGGCTGTAGAGGTTTATATCTAGTTCACTGTGTCCTTCCGTGTTTGTAGATGCTGCTCGTCACATCTGTCACAGCATATGTTTTTCATTTCTGGATACATCTTGTCAACACAAGATTTGGTTTTAATGACGGGAACAAGGACACCATATTGGATTGCGTTTTTAAAAAAATATTATCCCCAGTGATGACTTTATCTGCTAATGTTTAACGATGTTCATCCTTTAATCTGCCGGTGGACACATTTCTTCTTATGTAATCATGGGCCAATGGTGGCTTCAGTTACAGGCTTTCTATCAATGGACACATGCCAAGGACCCAAGGGTAGGGTGGTAAGGACCCAAGGGTAGGGTGGTAGGGTGCCAAGGACCCATGGGTAGGGTGGTAAGGACCCATGGGTAGGGTGGTAAGGACCCATGGGTAGGGTGGTAAGGACCCAAGGGTAGGGTGGTAAGGACGCGGGGAATCACTTACAAAATATCAAGCTTGGAGGAAAGCACTTGTACAGTCCCTGATTGTACCAAAAACATGTTTGTTTCTTAAAATTAAGCCAGAAATCACTGCCACTGTGAATCATTTTCAATTTTATGAGAATTTCTGATGATTTCTTGATGGATATTTATTGTTGATATTTGGTACATAAATGTTGGTATTTATATTGATTTAAAATTCAATACAGGCCAAGGGCTTCATAAAGATACAAAGTCAAACATTTGGACTGATATTGCATCAGATTTGTTCATTTTTATTTAACATATTCAAATAAAAGTACATGAATGGCAAATAGACACAACAGTGGCAACTCATAAACAGAAACATTTTCCTATTATGAGATAATCAAAAAAGCTTAATTCCTTTGTTCAAAAACAATGATGATTATACAACATAGAACAGAGCTTTGATGAGTACAAACATTTTGCTGTCATTAACATATTTAGATAAAAAATTAAGTTCTCCAGCACTCATGGATAATGTGTAGACTAGAATACTTGCCAGTTAAACATTATGTTTAACCGATGTATTATAATTTACATTTCAAGTCTGCGATATTACCCGTTATTACACATGTACCGGCAAAGAAAGTACAGCAATTCACCATAAAACTTACTTCTTGTAGCAGATATATTTAAAAAAGGTTTAATATAGTACAAGTATGCACGTCATAACAGTTTTGTCAAAAACTACATTTGCACCATATTCCTCACTCATTACCCTTCAATTATTTTAAATACAATTCAAAATCTGTATTCCAGAATACAATGAAAGAGTACATATTGCGATATTCCATGTGCGATATAGCACAGCAAGCGCAGACATTCGCTTGGCTGGGCACATTATATCCTCCGCGATATTCCGCTGTATTCAGGAAGACATGAACCTTGATGATCCTGTGCAATGACCCGTAAGTTCACATCTAGTTCAGCTCCTCCGGAATCTGCCCCGGTATCCTGAAGCCGGGCTGTGAGGTTTGGTCGAGCGTGTTCCTGGGACTGGACGCGGTGAAGCTGGCGCGGGTGTCCGCCGTGCAGCTCGTCCTATGGAGGAACTGCAGGAAGTTCTCGTGGCCAGAGGCCTCGTGGCCGGAGAGGAACAGCTCTGTCGGCCGGGCCGAGTAGCAGCGCCGTAGCTTCCCCAGCTCCTCCCTGATCTGCCGGTTCAGGAGTCCGTAGAAGAACGGGTTTATAGCGAAGGAGGAGTACGCCAGCCAGGTGACGGCGTCCTCCAGGTCTTCTGGGATTTCCGACGAGGTGTCCAGGGTCAGATGGAGGTGCAAGGCGAAGAACGGCAGCCAGCAGATCAGGAACTGGCCGACAATCACCACGAGGGTCAGAGCAGCCTTACTGCCTGGCTGGTCCCGGGCCAGCCTGCGAGGGGCGCTGTGCGTGGTGATGATGGTGGTCTGGCTGTTGATGGAGTCTGAGCGGCTCTTCGTTTGACTGACCGTCGTCCACGAGGGCGGAGGGCCGTGCTGCCGGGCGGCCACGCGGGCCACCTTGTACACGTTGCAGTAGACGGTGAAGATGACCACGGCGGGCAGGCAGAAGCAAATTACACAGAAGAGCAGCGAGAAGACCTGCCGGTGGTCACTTTGATTCCAGCGGAGCCAGCAACGGGCCGTGCTGATGGAGCTCCGGCCGCCGTAGGACGGCCACCCGCACGCGGTGGCCAGTCCCAGCGCGGCGGAGGCCAGCCACACCAGCACAACCACGGCCGCCGTCAGTTTGAAGGTCATCTTGACCTCGTAGCGCATGGGGTGCACGATGTAGTAGTAGCGCTCCACGCTGATGGCGGTGACGGTGAGGATGGAGGCGGCGATGAGGAAGACCTTGAGGAATACGTACATCTGGCACTCCGGCACGGTCAACACCGTGCCGGAGAAGTATGGCGAGCTGAACATGGTGCCCAGGGGCATGAGCAGCACGGCACACAGCAGGTCCACCGCACACAGGTGGCACACGAAGGCAAACTTGCGCAGGTGGGGGGCTTTGAGGATGACCACAATCACGGCGGTGTTGGCGAGGAGCGCCAGGACGTTCAAGGAGACCATGAAGAAGATCCCAGACAGGTCCTTGAAGAGCGTCTGGCCGCTGGGCAGAGTACCCAGCTGTCCTCTGCTGGCTGCCGAGGGCCCCGGGGCCCATGGTGCGGTGCTCTCATTGTTTACCTCGGGGGTCAGAAGTAAGCGAACCTCCTCCATTGCTCACAGCGACGGCGTCCAGAGCCCTCTAGCGTCTCCCATCTTTCCTTGAGATTCCCTGAGTGGTCACATGGTGGTCACATTTCAGTTCTGAAAGAAAGACAGGAAAATGTTGCCCTCCGCCCATTAGACAGACAATGTGTTAAACTGTAACAACACTGTTTGGTAACATTGTTTCTATGAAACGAGTCAGACCATCTGGTAACAAGTACGACATTGTTGTGTAATCACTGTTAAGCCCTGTTCTTGTTTGATTCAAAATACAAGGTATCTGATCCAGGCAAGCACACGACTGAGTGCAACCAATCTTGCCACATAATACTCTATATGTGCTGCAGTTCTCCTGTTGAAGTGAACTGATCACCCTTTCCCGTTACTCATTTGTGGGTCTATTTGCGAGGGGATGCTGTCCCCTCGAGGTGAACGAGGGACGTGATCAATAAGAATAATTCATGGAGGACGACCTGTCTTGGCTCCATCTGTCCTCACCCCCGCGTTTGAGATGACAGATAATGAGAGAGGTTGTTTTAGACCGGCACGCTGCATTGATTAGTATGTGCTTAATGTCACCCTGCATAACGCCTTCAAAGACACAACATCCACCAGAGTTCCTCTCCTCCATAACACGAGTCCCATGACAATGTTCCTTCACAGTTTGTTCGGTTTTTTTCCCCCTCTCTGTCAGGTAAAAAAATGTGTGCAAATTATCTCTGTGCAATATGCATTATGAATACACATCTTTTAGCTGAAATCCTAATCATATCACAATATATGACTGCACACCGTGCTCTGTCCTAAATGCATGTGCCTGCTCACATCATGCCGCTGTGTGTCTCTGTAATCTTCTCTGGAGGACGGCCATTGGCACACCAGGAGTGTGTACGGGCGTTATCCCCCCAGTACCACTGGTACATGCACACGTTCATGCGAATTGTGTGAGGCTGTCCTGAGTTTCATGGTGCTCCAGTTGTGGAATATGCTAGCATGTTCTTAAGGATTCTCCATGATGCTCCAGTTGTGGAATATACTAGCATGTTCTTAAGGATTCTCCACAATATCCAAATGGGATTTAGTTTTGTTACCACGATTAGGCCCTTGTGTTGTCTTGTGTTCTGTAACTTTTTTGTTTGGCTTAGTGCAGTTGGTCTGGGGAGAAGTGATGCAGGCTTATGTCCAGACATATTTTTTAAGATGTGAATGTGATTAACAATAATTTAGGACACATTTTGTTATGTATTAACGCTACAGTTGAGCACAAAATCAGCTCAGATAAAATACTTCCAGCTGAACTCACAAGACACTAAACTCATTCCCATCTGCTGCACATCCACAGGTGCTGGGTCCCCATATTAACCATATTTACTTTCTGATGCATTTACATTATCTATCTACATTATCCAGTCCACAATCTACTTTTGCAAAACGCTGCAAAATGACTTCAGTATTCTGTAACATAATTCATGGCTGTAAATTAATAACAACTTAAATTTGCAAACTAAATAAATACATAATATCTATCTGTCATTTAGAGGCATTGCTTATACTTTGTATGCTCATAAATGTTTTCTAGAGCATTGCTTCTAGTTTCCTTTGTTTATACATGATGATATAGGCTAGGTCTGAAAAAGAAAGATTACATTATTTGATTGCATAATACCACATGACTACTATACGTACTTCTGTAGTAATGCACTGTGTGGCATGTGATGTTGTTTTCAGTATTTATTTGTTTTGCCTTACTTTTTTCTTACGCCGATTAAGTATTAAGTATTTGAGTATTTGAGTACCTTTGTTTCATTAAGTATTTGATACTTAATGAAACCTATTAGACAATGAAGACAGAAACTTACCTGACAACTTTCCTGATGTTTAGAAAATGAATCGAAGAATCGAATACAGAGACGTGTAGGCCTAAGCACTTCCAGAACCAGTACAAAAAAAGTGAGGAATCCTTTTAAAACAATTGTGTTTCCACTGGTGTGCCCCCTTAGCCCCCCTGGGGATTATCCGACCAATGGATCTGTGCTCCTGTGCAGACCCCTAATGCAGCTCAGTGTCTCTGGAGGACGGACACATCACCAGAGGTAGGGGTTGTGCTGTCAGACCACGGAGCCAGCTGTGGTGACTGAGAGGTGGGAGGGGCCAAGTCCCATCACTCAAGACAGAATTATCCTATGAAATCACACCCACAGTCCCTCTCTCTCCGGCCCACCCTCTCTCACTCACCACACGCACAAACGCATGTACGCCCGCATGCTGATGAAAAATAATTTCTTTACAGCAAAGTATTTTATTTAAAGACACACTGGGAGCATTAATCTTCAGAGAGGCAATGGGTGTACATGATTCTTATAACTTTCACATCGCGGGCAGTAACAACAAAGGTGAGGGGAGTGACCATCGAGGACAGTGAAGGAATGGCCGGAGAGGCCAGGTTCATTTCTAATACACTATGGGGGGAAATGGACATGTCTGCAAGGATACAAGACAACTAAAGGAACTACACAATAAAGAAGTCAGGAGATTGGCCTCAGTGTCAAACCTCGTGGCTACAAGTGACATGTGAATGTCATCATAATACTTCCTCTCTCCAGTGCAGTGGGGGAGAGGAAGGGAGCCATCTCTAGGTGCAAGGAGACGTTATACAAAGGCCTTTTAAATGAACTAGTAGTAAAGTAAACAAGGTTATATCATTTGGATATAATTTGATATTATTATTAGGATTATTTTTTCCACGACACACACACACACACTGTCTTTCATGTGGCAGCAGCGGTAGTGACTGTCACATTGTACACGCAGGCCTGTTCTATGTCTTCTGGACGTGGGCCCTTTTGAACACCCGCCATCAAAAAGCAGTGGGAGACGGGGAAGATGAGAAAGAGATGTAAAGTAGCCCTTTATATTTATATTTTTGCAACTGATCTTCAATGGGACGCAGCTGATTTCCTATGTTTGATGCACATCATGTCATATGATATGCCACATCATATCATGTCATTCATGGATCATCTGATTGGCTGCTGTTCCATTCGATTTGATTTGATTGCTATCCAATTTTAGTTGTAAAGGTCTATTGTATATGTATAGCGTTTATCAAAGTCTCGGACAACTCAATGACACCCCCTCACTTTCATGGAGGGGCTCCCCAGATGCCAGTGGAGGAGAAAGAAGCTCCTGAAGGGGAAGAAATATAAAAGTTGCACAAAAAAAGGTTAAATTTCGTACTTTGGACGAGAGCAACAAAGGTCTTAGTCATATATCGTATGACTTATGTGTCTGTAGGAACAAACTACTGTGCTGTACGGCCAGACGCTACGATGAACAAACAGCTTTCGCGTGGCCTACGTGTAAAGACGGGGACCAACTGGTCTTTTTAAGAGCTCAGCTGAGTCTCTGTTTGGTTCAGCCTGGAAACACACACTGGTCCTGAGGTCAGTAACCTTTGCGTTATATATATCCTGTGTGGTAACATTTTTGGCAAGGTCATCGATTCTACGACAGAGGAAATTGCTAAGAACCTCTTTTGAAGTATCTATGTGGATGTATATAAAACATATACAACCTTAACATAAAATGTTACGGGTTATTACAATTGCAAATAATTATGCACAACATCAATAATAATACATCCGGTAGTCAAACACAACGTGCTGTTTTTGGTAATTTATGATGATTCAGGCGCCCGCCCCCAAGAGCAGAGCTTCGTCCGCCTGTTGTTACTCATGGTCTTGGAAGGTTTCAGAGGGTATGAATCCCGGCACTCGTACCCTTCAGTAGTGAGTCAGTGGAGCAACGCAACCCTAGGATCCCACTGTAGCACCCAATGACAGCTGGGAGCAAGAAAACACACACATGCCCATTTGTTGATGTAATATAAATATATGACCTATTTATTGGACCTCTGTCAGTGTGACAGAGGAAGCATGGAAATACATTTCCAAACATATTATTTGTACTGACTCATTATTCTCATAATTAATTGTTCCAGCAACACAGTACTGCCCGTCTATATGCTAGAAAACATAGATAGCCCTCCATTGTTAATCACATTTCTATAAGTAATATTCTTACATAGACTTGGCTGATAAGATATTTTATTGAGTAGATAAAATCTAACAATAATCAAAACTACTAAATACTCTGTCCACAGTGATGTCCATTACAGTACCGTTGATGAGTTGACACTTTTCAATAGCTAGGAAAAATAGTTCATTTAAAAAATTGCATTCTAACAGACGTTGTTTTAACAAATGCAATATCTATGGTTGGTATGGTCCAAAGTCCAGGAGGCCTCGAACCAGAGACCTTCTTACAAATAACAGCAATGTCAACAATTGTTACATTGTATAGTTAGTTGTAAATTCAATATATAAAGAGCTATAATCTAAACATTCATTAAATAACCATATTTAAATTCTAAATGTATCCATGAAAAAACTGTCTACTTACATAGCTATCTGCTATTTAATACTGGTGAAGAAGACGCAAACAATAAAACTATCAACGACAAGGGATTAATCATTCTCAGTGTTCTGCCCCTCAGAATTCTGTTCAAAGTTGTGATCAAAGGCAGAGCTTTGATCAAAGACATGTTTGTTGTCGTGTTTATTTATCCCCATCCTCTTTTTCAATAGCTTGTCCTCATTGTTCAGTTTCGTTCGGATTGCAGTTTTAATCTGGCTACCGTCCACGCCGAACTTGACCCCGACATGATCTGAGAAAACATAATAAAACACAAGGATATATTACAAATGACACATATCACACGTTTCCTTAACACCCAGCGACTTGTGCTTGAAGCAACATCACATCTTCTACGCACCGATAATACTGCTCAGGATTTCAGGCGGCAGTTGAGGCTTCTGACACTCGTCGCCCGTGACGTTGGTGCGGCGCCCTTGCAGCGAGTGCGTCGCCAGGGTTTCCCTGTCGAACAGCATCATGAGCAGGGCCGACGTGTACTTCCTGAAGTCTGTGATCTCCGAGATGCGCTCGTAAAGATTCCTCGGCACTCTCAGACTCTCCGAAAGGTACAGAAAGTTACTGTCCTCCTGGGAACGAGAGGAAACGGTTAGCTCCAACGCTGCTGTAACAAACTACATCATTTCACTTTCCTTAATGAGGATGTCATTGTGAGATGAAACCTTAGCCAATCGTGTCTAAAAATATCTTAAAAATCGATATTGCGGTTGGAGAAGAGTGTGTATGGGACATTCACCTCCGCTATGTGGAAGGGTATTCTCATTTCTCCATCTGGATCTGTAACCAAGGAGATTTCCTCTTCTGCTGGGCCCTGTGATGAAATGGCATCGTTGCTCCCTTGTCGGACTTGGTCCAGAGTGGCCCGCAGCTCATGTGCTGTATGTCTCATCTGCAGCATAAGGCCGTTCATCTCTGTAAATACATGACGTATTATTATAGATGAAAAACCCGACAAAAACTGTTAACTTATAACGGTGTAGTTTCAGTATGTCATCCAGTCCAACAATGTAGGACCTTTGTCAAAATACAAAAAATAGTTACAAAAAATCCTTTAATGAATCATTGCAGCATTTTGTTTTTGAAGTATCTATGAATAAAGACCCACCTTTCAGTTCTCGCAGTTCCCTCTCCGCCAGGATCCGACACCTGCGTTCATACTTCAGCTGCGCTTGCAGCTGCTCTATTTTCATCAGGAGGCTGATGGTGTCGGTTCGAATCCCCGGACTGCCCTCCTCCTCCTCGAAGCCGGCAGGTTCGCTCTGGTCAAGTCCAAAGTGTAATGTAATGAGTTGGGGTTATTTTTTTATTATTTTTTTGGGAGGGGGGGTTATTTTAAATATATATATTTTTTACTTCACTGAAAAATATTTTTGCTGAGCAAAAAACCAAACAACCAAACAACCAAACAACCAAACAAACAAAGCCTCTGAACCTCTTGAGTAGCGAACGGCGAGTAGCTCTCGGAGAAGCGGTACTTGTCCTCCAGAGGGTCGCACACGAAGTCCGGGGTCTCTGCGCTCATCTTCATCATCTTCCCCGGCGGCTGGTTCGGAGCCGCAACAGTCTCCCTCTTGGGCGGCATGGACACACACTCCTGGACACACCAGATCCAGATGAACACACACTCCTGGACACACCAGATCCAGATGAACACACACTCCTGGACACACCAGATCAACACACACTCCTGGACACACCAGATCCAGATGAACACACACTCCTGGACACACCAGATCCAGATGAACACACACTCCTGGACACACCAGATCAACACACACTCCTGGACACACCAGATCCAGATGAACACACACTCCTGGACACACCAGATCCAGATGAACACACACTCCTGGAGACACCAGACGAACACACACTCCTGGAGACACCAGACGAACACACACTCCTGGAGACACCAGACGAACACACACTCCTGGAGACACCAGACGAACACAACACCTCCGTCCGTTCATTTCCACGAGAGACCCAAAGTTAGACGCGTTTTCCAACTCGCACATCAGAAAGATCGTCTAGTTTTAAATGTTAATTCGCATAAAAAGTAACTTAGCATCCTCCACCCCCCCCCTTACCTCCTCCACCCCCTCCTTCCAGACCTCACCTTGCTCTGAGTTGACACTATTTAACATTTAGGAAGGTTTCTCTCCCCACATGTTACAGGTGTGGGGGGACGTCGATCGGTGAGCTCACCTGGCGGGTCGGTCGCGGCTCGGGGTGCGAGGCGGAGATACGCGTTGAGGAACAAAAGACACGCAGTACATGGAAATACTGCGTAGTAAAGGAAGTGGTAGTACTGCACTACTGCAGTACTACACAGACCTCGGCATGATATTAGTTGGATTTTGTGTTGTGCGTAAAAAAAAATATTCCAGTTGAATAGGAGTTAAATGCGTGCGATGTGTTTCTACACGCATGTGTTGCTGATGTATATGTGTGTATTGTCATTTTCCTTTTTTCCAATTATGTGCGGAACGAATGTGCGAGCGCGCAATGTTCGAGGGAAGCGTTTGTCTCCGTACACGTTTCCTGTTAAAATACACGTCCCCCTCTAAGCCAATAGAAATGTAGATCCCGTGAGGTTTAGGTTTTCTTGTCCAATAACACTTCTGCGTTTCGACGGAAGGCGGGACATGAGGCTCAATCAGTGGGCGGGATGAACGCGCAGCTGCGCGTCGACCAATCAGCGACGGCGTGTTGTCATAAAGCATGTTTCTTATGTTCATAGTTCGGTTGGAAAGCACACATGTGGGACCAACGTTGGCTTGCTGGAGTACTTTAAGCCGTGAAAGTTGTGAAAATATTCGTGTTTTTTTACTGCGTTTCGTCATGTCGTCCCCGTTCTTTATAAAGAAGAGCGGCAACTCGGCGGTTCCCAAGAAAGGACACAATTCAGCGAGGTCTAAACGCAAGGTAAATGTGAGCGTTAGCGGCGTAAGCTAACTCCCGGTGATGTTTTAACGATCTGAAACTTAAAGTATTATCCCATTATCTACTTGTGCAGAGCGACGAAGACCTGGGAGGCAATAGTAAGAGTCGGGCAAAGAAACCTAACTCGAGACTAAATGAAGAGATCTCCAGTGACTCGGAGACAGAAGGGTGAGTTCTGATAGTATGTAGATGTATACAGGTAGATGTATGAAGTCACTGACCAGGTGTATTCAGGTAATGTCTCTTGATCACATCACACAGCACCGCAGGGCAGAACGAGAGAGCAGGCGAGGAGGAGGAAGACTTCGATGAAACGCCACAAGAAAAGAAGCTTAGATTAGCGAAATTGTATCTTGCTCAATTGAGAGACGAAGGTAGGTCTCTGTAATCCTGCAGAAATCACAGTCAATGCATGGTGCAGTAGATCATCTTTAACATGACTTGCATGCTTCTCCTCCACTTCCTAGAGGAAAAGAAGGCAGAGCAAGAATCCTTCGAGACTGAATTGGTTGCTGGGAGACTACAGGAGGAGCTTGTAAGTATGATTCTATTGTCTTGCTGGATGTGTACATATATTGGACCATATATATGTTAAATATTCTGTCCTCTATTTTCCCGCAGCTTGAACAGAAAGGAAAACTCCAGCGATATATAGCCAAAGATGTAAGTGTGTGTGTGAATTGAATCTACTTCCGATCACTTTGTTCCTATGGTATCTTGAGTACCAAGGACATCCACGGAGGAGATGACGTGTTAAAATCTGGCCACTTTTTTTTTGCTACTTGCAGCTCCTGCCGCCAGACGCCTCCGAGATCCGTTTGTTACGAGGACATAAACTCCCAGTCACTTGTCTGGTCATCTCGCCGGATGAAAAGTACATCTTTTCTGCTTCTAAAGACTGCTCTATTATCAAATGTGAGTATGCACATGAATACATGCCATGATACCGTAGGAAACGATGAGACAGTTTTAATATGGGGTGTGTTATGTTATCAGGGGATGTTGAGACTGGGAAGAAGCTGCACACGGTGCCGGGTGGCAGGAAGGGGACCGAGGCTCGACACGTGGGCCACACCACACAGGTCCTGTGCATGGCCATATCCTCGGATGCTAAGTACCTGGTGAGTATTTCCGTCACGGATGCTTGGACAGATTTGTGTTAGTGGTAACTGATAATCGTATCGGTGCCCAGATGGACTCCACGGTTAAGTTTGACCGGCCACTGATTCTGTTGTTTCAGGCCACCGGAGACATGAGCAGATCAATCATAATTTGGGAGCCAGGAACGTGTAAACAACTGTATAAACTCAAAGGACACAGAGGCCCTGTCTCGGTAAGCTCTCACCATCATCTTTCACAATTTGTACACGGGTATAAAACAAGAGAAATGTGCGATTTTATTTTTGGGCATCATGAATCTTTGTGGCTGTGTGAAATGGGCCAGGGCTCCTCATGAGACCTGTCTCTTCTCTGCTAGGCTCTTTCCTTCAGAACGGGAACCCACGACCTCTACAGCGCTTCCCACGACCGCTCTGTCAAGGTGTGGAACGTGGACGAAAACGCCTATGTGGAGACCCTGTGAGTGTCCCTCTGTCCTAAAGCCCAGCATTCACCAGTGTCTGCAGTCACATGCCCTCTATCATCATCGTCATCCTCATGGTTGTGTCTCGTAGCTTTGGGCACCAGGATGCCATCACAGGTTTGGATTGTCTGAGCCGGGAGCGATGCGTGACCGCGGGCGGTCGGGACAACACCGTGAGGGTCTGGAAGATAACCGAGGAGTCCCAGCTGGTGTTCCACGGCCACGGGTCAGTGGCCCTCGCTCCTACTACACACACTTTAACTGGGTTGCTCTATTAGGGCAGGTTTATTGTAATTTGTTGGGTTGCTTATAACTGTATACAAACTGCCCCTATGGGGAAATGAATCCATTGTATGCTGTTTTTAGATGCTTATATTACATGTTTTCTTGAAAACATTTGAATATAATGTAACACCTTCATCTGCAATTGAAATTTGAACAAATTGCTGTTCTCTTGCATAAACCTGACCAGCTTACTGTGTTGCTTGGGCTTCCTGCAGGGGATCAATCGACTGCATCCAGTTGATCAACGAGGAGCATATGATCACCGGATCAGATGATGGGTAGGACGCATCCTACAATATCAGGTCTCAACCACCAACTTGTACTACCAGTCAGGTGTTTTTTTCCTCTCTGTTTCCCCTCACTGTTGTGTGTGTGTCCGTGTGTCCGTCCCAGCTCTGTGTCCGTGTGGAGCGTGAACAAGAAGAAGCCTCTAAGCACGGTGAAGACGGCCCACGGCAGCTTCGGCGACGGCGGCCTGGAACAGCCCCACTGGGTGGCGTCTGTGGCGGCCCTGCAGAACTCTGACACCGTAGCCTCAGGTGCCTCTGGCTGTGAGAGTCCTTCGGCTGCTTCCGGCACCACACACACACACTAATGTCTACACACACTGCATGAGAGTGGGTTAATGGTTGTCACACACACACACACACAGAAGGAGCAACTCGGGACATCCATGAGTGGAGCAGAATGATTAAAGTGTCAGTATCGTGATGTATACATACAGTATAGTGATAGATGGATAAAGACAGTCTTGTTTCCTTGCCAACCGAGCCATTCTATCTGGAAACAGGTCTCCGTTTAACCCCTCTTGGTGTGTTATGTGATCGGGGTCCGAATGAATTAATCACATGATCACTGGACTCCACTAACTTGTGGCTGACCCCCAAAAGGGAACGAAGAGACTTTCAGTTTAATGAGCGTATTGTTTTTTATTTGCCGTGACATTCGAGCGCTTTAGGCTTCGGTACGTCTACGCCTTATTGTAGATCATTTCTCATGTGTTGTCTGTTAATTTGATATATTTGGGCCGGCTTTTGAATCCATTGCAAATGTCTTTGTCTCCAGGTTCCCACAACTCTGAGATCCATCTGTGGGCGTGTGGCCAGGGCTTCCGCTCTCTGCAGCCTCTCTTCAGCGTGCCAGTGGTGAGTGCAGCGCCCGTCCTAACGTAACGCATTCTCCCTGATAGCTGCGTTAGTCATCTTAGAGCCATGTTGATCCAGCTCTACTATTACAAGATCGTCCCGCCACAAGTGCCATCCATGATTGTGTTTCGGATACGAAATTGCTCTTTTATTTCCGTTTTTAGACTGGATTCATCAACAGCCTGGAGTTCTCCACCTCTGGGAAGTTCCTGGTGGCAGGCGTGGGACAAGAGCACAGGTAAATCCTATAGAGTTGGTCTATCAAGTACAGATCCACAATGACTGTTCTGTTCCACTAGGTGGCACTGTCCACTCCTCCTTACAGCCCCTTTTTGTTCTTGTTTACTCCTGCGTGTTATTGTAGTGCTTAACATTGCATGGGAATGAGATGGCTGGCATGTAACATTACATGCTCTCGCCCTCCGTTCCCCCATGGACCCCACAGGGACTCCCTGTTAGTATGAAGTGTTGCCTGCTGACCCTAAACCACCAACCTCGGTGTTTAGAAGTTATTGCAGCTCGAGTGAAGGCGGCCTTCTAACATTGACCCCCGGCCTATCCAATCGGAGTGAGCCTCTCCTCGGGGAGGTCCCGCCCCGAGGAGAGGCCCGTTCCCCGTTCCGGGGGCTTTCTGCTGCGGGCGCCACTGACATGACGTGACGCATCCCCTCACTGCAGCGTCCTATGGGTGACTTGGTCACTTCCTCAGAGCATTAGCTTGTTTCTGTAGCACGTCGAGTGGTCCGTAATTGAAGGGCAAATCGACAAATAAAACGTTTTATCTTTGACCGGCATCTAAAGTGCCATCACAAAATTGCCGGCTCTTGTTTAAACTCTTTCTCTAATGAAACCGCCACGCTCTGCTATGTTGTAATATAAGAAGAGTACTGCTTCATATGCATATACGCCAAGTGTGACGCTTTGCTTTTATGAGGTGTTGTGAAGGCTTCCTTTCACCGCTTTATTAGACATATGGACGGCATGGAGCGGTCTCTGCTGGTTCTCTATTGTTTGCTTTGTTCCTTGTTCAATCACAGAAAGGTGATGGCTGCCCTTTAGCGGCCATTACAGGCGCTTTGGAGACCTTTCTATTCGTCGTCGGGAGTTCTGAAACAAGTTATTTCATGTGGCTTAAAAGTTCAGTGTATGGGCTCCCTGACGATGTAGTTAGTCTGACTGTAGTGGGGTCGTTTACCTGTCGCGGCAGGTACTGGACGTCGCTGCATGAAGCTACCGGTGAACTGCATTGTGGTTTCTAAACACTGGATGCTAGGGCACTCGAGCAAAAAGATCTGGGTTCCATCCCTCAATTCACTGTTAAGTTACTGTGGATAATGGTGTCTGCTAAACGGTAAACTAATGTTGGTTTGTGGGTTTCTCCAAGGCTGGGCCGATGGTGGAGACTAAAGGAGGCGAAGAACGGCATCTACATCATTCCTCTGAAGAGACGGGGCGCACAGCAAGAAGAGCCCCCTGCTACAGAATAACTGATTTATGTTTTATAAATTAAAAGCCTATAAACAACCACTCTGACTGAACTGTCTGATATTACTCTTGTTCGTGGAGTAAGGAAACAAAAAAGCGTGTTCACAGTACACAGATTTCAGCCTACAGTTTTCTGGATAAATTTAGCTTGGTATAATTCCCTTGTGATGTGCTGAGGGTAACAACTCGTGCGTCTGTGCTGCGTAGTGGTGTGCTTTTCACAGCCTGTGTCAATAAAATGCTTCAGACTTGACGTGGGTATAGAGAAAAATAAGTTGTAGTTTTGCACATTTGTGCCATTTATGAATCATAACACGCCAAACCAGTTTCTTCCAAATTTAGGCTTGTTCTTGAGTTTTCAGTTCTGCTTTAATATCGTGCTTGTTTGACATGTTGGTGCTCAAATACATGATGGCTTTAGTCTCCTTTCTCAGGGGTAAGAATAGTGAGAAAATGCACAGGAGTCAAACACACAATCTAATTTTAGTGTGACTCATGGCTTGTCTTGGATATTTAAATTACAGTACACTGGTGCACACAAAACATAATTCATGGTTTAATAATTTAAAAAAAACTTATTTACATAAATTACAAAAAAGCACAGACATCTATACACAGGCTACATTAAAACAATGTCCATTATAATATTTAGTTGTCTAGTTTGATTACTTTCACAAATGGTTTCTTCCACATTTCTTTAGTTCCAGAGGAATGGCTCAGCTTAGTTCAACAGCAGCACCATCTAACATCATTTGAATCCTATTCACGACAACGTAAAGACCATTTTGTTTCTGTATTAAATAAGGATGGCTTCGCAGCCACCAAAACGTCTCACGACAAGTTGCAATGCATGACAAATGACTATTTTTAAACCAAGATCATCACAGCATGTTAAATCTACAGGCCTACAGGACGGCTGTTAATGCCGTGTGCCGCAAATTATTTTTTATGAAGCTTTCACAGTTTAGAAATGTATTGTCGTCATCGTCTGCCTACGCAACAGGCTTTAGAGTTGAACGCAGGCCGGCTCTCAGGTCACCTGGCTTATAGAGAGACATTATTCAAATGTAACGGGAAATCTTGTGCTTGAGGGCTGGGGGGGGGGTCTCTCTCTCTCTCTCTCTCTCTCACAAAGAAGACGTGGTAGAGTCCACAACCTCCCGACCGTTGCAGACCGCCGGTACATAGTTGGAGGCCGAGCCTGCAGGAGGACGACAGCTCTGGGTTAAAACATACAGCGGTGTACCGTGTGTACGCCACACACACAGACCAGGAGGAAGAGACAGGAAGCATACCTATGTTCACATGTGCTACAGCAACGATGGTGTCTGATAACTGAGTAGTAAGGCAGTGCGTCTACTAAGCAGTGTGTGTTTGTAGACTGGAGGTTGTACGCTTCTAAGCATATGTCAACTCGTGAATAAACTCTTTCAATATAATAATATGTATATTTTTCAATAGTGAGTGATACAAGGACTTGCAGATGCATTAAGAGTATATTATTTAGTCAGTTTTTTTGGAAATATTCGATTTTTAGGGGGCTTTAATTAATTGATTATCTTTATTTATCCATGTATATTTATAATTATGTTTTTATTAGTCACATTCTGTTATTTAGTATACATTTAATATTAATTTAATATAAGAGAATTGAGCGAGTGTATTAGTATCTGATATAAATCATTGGAGCTGAATGGAGAGGGCAGGTTTGATGTTGTTTCTGAATGTCTGAATGTTTTGTAAACGATTGAATGCAAATATATAATTCAATCTAAATGGACTAATTATATGATCAATACCTATGTTGGGGTTAGGAGGAGTAAAATAATTCTACATTAAGGCACCCCTTATTCATTATGTATGGTGCAGGCCGATTTGTATACAGGGGAAATCTGCCCTTTGTGGGTTTATTCATTATTTTTGTTGAATACTCCCCACCAATAACAGCAGCTGGCCATCCCAACACTCGGGCCTAACCTCCTACCCTAACATCCCCCTCAACAAAGTCAAAGTGTTTTTGTGTTATCGACAACTACTCACGTCCGGCGAGACATCTTACACATCTAATCTTAGGAAATGGAAGAGGGGGGAAATGGTGTGTGTGTGTGTGTGTGTGTGTGTGCTTGTGTGCGTGCGTGTGTGTGCGTGCGTGTTTGTTTGTAAGTGGGCGTGGCTGTGTACCTTTTGAGTAGCTGGAGCCCGGGGCGGAGGCGGACACGGTGGCGTTGAAGCGATTGGCGGTGACTCTGAGCGAGGTGACGTTCTTCTGGGGCTGGAACAGGATGATGTGGACCTTGGGGGCGAAGAGGCAGCCCAGCACCACGGAGCCGCTCAGGCTGACGGAGATGCACATGGTGGTGGTCTGGACCTGCCGGCCGTTCACACCACAAGTTAGATCTAACAAGTTAGATCTAACTTGGGGTATTGGGCTCCCAATACCAACAATCACATTAGAAATGGATTAATAATGTCCTAATACATAAATAAATACATTTGAAGTACAATTTAAATCTATATATATATATATACGGCATATATGTTTTGTTATTTATTTATTCATTGTTTTTTATTTATTATAAGCAGTACCTACTATAAAGGCTTCAATACAATGACTTTCCGACGCTAAAATATGAACTTGAAGTATAAATATCACTGCAGTAAAACTAGAAAAACCACTACGACTCTGCAAGGCCCTCTTACCCACGGAGGCATTTCCCCATTCAGCATTTTCATTAGTAGTGACACGTGCGTTCAGTTTAGCTTACACTTACTTGTGCTACACGCATGAATAAGAGGGCAAAAGAATGTCGTAGTGAGGCTGTAAGCACTGCTGGCTGTCTTATTAGTCACATGTCCTGTGTTAATGTGAACCGACTGCCGGGGTTGTCTTTCTGAGCACAGTTTCCCTCGCAGGCCGCTGGTTAGCCCTGCAGTCTGCAAGCTTCTATTTGCAGGAGTGCAGAGTGCTATGAAACCACTCTTTAATATACTGCACAACAACAACAACAACAGATATCCAGATCCTCGTCCGCCTTTATTGCTTGTTTTGGATGTATGAGGATTTCACTTACTTCCATTGTTTTCTCTGTATGAACTGTAATTTCCTTCCTTAAATACTTCAGTGCTTCGTGCTTCTGTGTTTTAATCAAAGACTAGCAGATGCCCAGCGTGGCTGTGCACGGTGTAAACACACACATCACGAAGCATCCCATAATAGCCACCCGGCATCTTTTCGTATTCTGTGACTCAGTAATCAACTTTGAAATGTAATCTTTTAAGTGTTTAACTCAGTACAGATCTAATTGTGTCCGGAAGTGAGGAAATAAGGGAAAGTAAAAAGAGTTATTTGGAATCTTGACGCCATGCAAGACTCAACGTTTCAGACATAAATGAAAAGTCAAATCCCCTCCTGGCAAAAAACTATATCTTATTGTGCATCCAGAACAAATGGTATGCTGCTAGGTCCAAGTCTGCCTCTGGCAGCCGTTCTCTCCCTCCATCTCCAGGCCTCTTGTTATGCCTTGTTTGTTGTTGTCTGCTGTGCATAGTTCAGCATTCAAGCCCTATATTTTCTTCTTGAGCACAACAAAGTGCTTATTCTAATTCCAGTGGCCAAGCGTGGCACAACAAACATGTAAGGTTCCCGTTCTGCATATATTCTACTCACTTGGAAATGGCCCTTTGTAGTGGGCTGGCCAAAGGGCGAACATTGTTATATTTTTTTTACTTGAAGCAATTACACACTACGGCTTCCAAATCTCCCCTCTCAATGCTTCAGTTGTTATGCAAGAAATGCATTTTTATTCATGCAGTTAACTTTGACTATGATAAAAGTAATGCCCTAGCCTGGGATTACCTAAATACAATTAGTTTAATTTCGACCAGAGAGCATGCTGTATGTGCATAGCTCCATTCGAGCGTTAACATGGAATATGTTGGAATATGGAACGCAGAAATGTATCGGGCTGAAATAGATTATTCCTTCTGCATATTCAGACTGTGCTTCTTTCAGAGGCTTTGTTCTTTCTTAAAGTCACATGAAAAGAGTCCCCGCTCTTTCATGAGGCGGGCTGGAGGTGATCAAATGGAATGTGCTAGTGACATCCACTTCTTACAGGATGGTAAACAAGCGGGATCAGGGTCTTCTGAAACACGCCCACCGCCAAGCAGAGGGGCTGCACATGCTCTCTGTTTACGATTAAACACGCATGCTTTCTACAGCTGTCTTATTCGACAGATGCTCAACACATTGAGCTTCCAAAAGGATTCACTAATAGTTGACCTATTGAAGTCATAGCCAATCTGTTATTCTTACTGAGCTATAGGCCCACAGACGTTTGAGTTCTGGTCCATTTTTCCTCTTCTGCTAATTATCTAATACGTAGCTTATTTCTGAAATTTAAGTTGGGATATTCTCCAATACCAACACCTTAGTTTAGCCTGGACTCGGACCAATGTGTACTTTCTAACAAGGATTTCATTTTGCACTCTAATATTAAGGACCTCGATATGCGCCAGGTAAACACATCTCCAAAACGTTCCCATAAGCAATGCTAGAGAGGTTGACCAGTACGTGGTTAGCATCACTAGCATCCAGCACACCGTCGTCTTCCATGTCCATTTCCTCAAATGCATTCCTCTATTACATGACCGAATTAAAGATTGCAGACCCAACCTTTATTTTCTCCCTTCTTCCCATAAAAAAGTTTACACCGTTTGCACGGTAACTCACTGGGGTTGCCATTTAATGCTTTTTTTTGCAGAAAGGTCTGGAAGCGAAAGGTTAATGATCGCTATACATCAAGCCAAGGTGAAACAAGTTGTACGCCCTTTTTGGTTCTTGGAAAATCGATGTTGTATTGGACTAGCCTTTGGGCTAGTATAGGCAGGTTCAAGCAGATAAAACTGTAGCTAATGTTTAAGCTAATGCAATTATTTGTGCTAATAATGAAGTAAACATTGAAGCAAGCAACAGAAATTGTCCATTTGCTTTTTTTCTCTCTTCAATGTATATTTGAGAAGCATTCCCACACTCACCCTGTAGTCGCTGGCCGTGACGTAGAAGATGGGCTGGAAGGCCAGCCAGATGATGCAGGTGGTGTACATGGTGAACCCTATGAACTTGGCCTCGTTGAAATTCTCCGGACACTTCCGGGTCTTGAAGGCGTAGACGGTGCACAGGATGATGAGGACACAGTTGTAGGTGAGCGACATCAGCATGCTGGAATCCCTGCTGTTGCACTTGAGGGTGACCACGTCTCTCCTCTCGGGGCTCACCTCCTTCCTGACGCCGGGCGTCTCCACCAGCAGCCACACCACCACCACCAGCAGCTGGCAGGAGATGAGGCCGCCGCAGATGGCCACCTGGGAGCCGGGGCTGATGAAGCGCGGCCGCTGCGCTCCGTCCTTCACGCCGCTGAAGATGCGGGCGATGCGGTTGGTCTTGGTGAGCAGCGCCGAGTAGCACACGGCGAAAGAGGTGCCCAGGCCCAGCCGGCGCAGCGTGCACACGGCCGTGGACGGCTTGCCGATGTAGATGAAGGTCATGCTGTAGCACATCAGCACCCCCAGCAGCAGGATGTAGGACAGCTCCCGCCCGCTTGCCTTCACCACGGGGGTGTCGTTGTTCTTGAAGAACAGGCCCACCACCGACAGGGTGCACATGATGCCCAGGCAGGAGATGGAGACGGGCCCGATGGCCCAGGCGTCCTCCCAGCGGATGTACTCCTCCGGCAGGTCGTAGCAGCCGGTCAGGTTGGCCAGGGGCCACTGGCCGAAGCTGCAGTCAGCGCAGGTGAACTCGTCGTGGAGGTACTGGTAGGACTGGCAGGGGATGCAGAGCCAGCAGCACACGTCCCCGGGCTGCATGCTCTTCACCTCGTTCTTCCTGC
>OOFB01036687.1:0-15157 GCA_900323305.1 Trachyrincus murrayi
CACACACATGCACATATACGCACACACCTGCCACACACACACACCTTTTGAGCTTGTGCAAACGTGTAAAAGCGTATGGGTGTGTGTTTGCTTTCTCTTGTAAAGTAAATAGTTATTTAGAATTTAAAGGATTTGCATGATGTTCTGGAACAGCAGTGAAGTGAATGAAGATGTGCTCACTGATATCAATATTCGAATGCTATTTGCTAAATGACGTTGTGAGATAACAAGCTAAGCCGTGGGATATAGAACCAGGTAGCAGGCTAGCATGCTGTGTGTATAGGATGCAGCAGGCCGTGTTAGCAGGGCAAGTTCCAGAAGCTTGGATTACAATGTTGAGCCTTATTAAATTGTTATCGCCTACCTCAGCAAAATGATGGTGAAAGATTGAGCCAATTTCTGTTATTTGTTATCTTGTTCTATATACTCACATAGATATACTCACATAGCTTGCAAATGAAAAAGTGTTCATTGTTTGAAAAGTCCCTAAATGATTGGTTATATGTTGCTACATCTCATTGTTACTTAGACACGTACATCAGTGTCAATATAGCTTTACGTACGAAATATTACAATGGATTATTAAAGGAAATCTATTGTGGAATAGAGATTTAGAAGTATTACAATATCTAGCCAAAAGTATTGACACACATACATTATTAATGACCTTGATGTGTGTGTGTGTGTGTGTGTGTGTGTGTGTGTGTGTGTGTGTGTGTGTATTTAATGATGTATTCTAGTGGAGCTGTCTCAGATACTACCTGAGAAACCAAGTTTTGTGGCCAGTGGCAACCAGGAAGTGTACGTTCCACCTGAACTCTGTGGTCTTATCCAGGAGGACCCCCACAACAGAAGGTGAGCCATGGATGTTGGATAACACACAAAAAAATTTACTTTGTATTATGAATGCTAGCTAGTACTAGCCATGAATGCACTTACTCCATACTTGCATATTATCCAGAGCAAATGAGATTATTGTGGGATTAATGCAGGAGTTAGTTTTCTTAAAAGCATAGGGTTAGGGTTAGTTATTACAGTGCAGTGTGGTATGTAGGGGCCCCTGACTACTGACGTAATACCTCGCCCTTCCTATCGACACACAAGCAGCCTTTTTTCCCTGCTGTGTCTGAGGAATGATTCCTCTTTCAATTCAGTTACCGGCCCGATAGTGAGAAGCTAACACAAAGCTGTTTTTTATGCATCCAGAATAAATTCCACGGCCATATGACATTATTTGAAATTTGTGTCGGTTTAACAGGATCTGAATGAATGTGAATGTGTGGACTTTCACCCTTTGTCCAGGTTGAATACGGCCAACTGAGTGTGTGCCAAAATAGTAGATATACTAGAACACATTTCAGAACCCAATTAGATTTGTCACTCACCGTCTGTTATTGAAAGGTTTATGCACTTTTTTAGTGAATCAAGGCGTTTTTACCATAAGTCATGAAAGTGGTAGCGGTAGTACCCGTGAATCTAAGTGTCGACTATCAACATCAACGACTAAAAACTATTTATTGTTATTTTTCTGACAAGACACAGCACAACAAACAGGCTGCACATGATCTCTTCTTGTTCTTTGCCAAGGCCATCACATGTCATGCTGGTTTTGTTACACATAACAGCAGATTACATTGTGCTAGCCGGTAGTGAGAGAGAAGCTTTCTTGTAAGACCCAGGCCTCGGTAATCTGCTTGTAAGGTCAAATACTCACATGCTCTTGTTTTTGTCCACAGACTTTGAGGAGTGGATATACTCCTAGTCACACACACACACATGCACGAATGCACGCACACGCGCGCGCACACACACACATGCACAAGTTTGCACGCAAGCGCAAAAATTACGCATGTAGTTCATGCTGCATTTGGTTAGTTAGTTGGGGTTGATTCACGTCTGTGGGTCAGCTTTTCTGTCAGAAATTGTTCATACAGAAACACTTGGGATCATTAGAGCAAGCGAGGGAAAGACAGACAGATTGGTACCATGCTTTGTACGTTACTGTGCATTGAAAGTACAAAAGAAAGCACTGGTTGTGTGGGTCCTGTGATTAGAATTTCCAAATGACCCTTGACCAAGACTCAACTTGTGATTATAATACAGTTAGCCTGAACATTGATTTAAATAAGGCCTAAAACAACTGATGATCTATGTCTGCAGGAAGTGGAAGGTATCTGCAGAAAGAACGTTTATGATTATTGTTTTTCGGTTCATGTTTTGTATTCATTTGATTGTATTTTGTCTATTCTTAAAGAGATGAAAACTGGAGTTCATATGAAGGGTCACACGAGACGCCTAAATCTAATTTACAGTCCCCCACAAAGGTAGAGTTTTCATTTCTGTCATATACAAACCAATAAACACAAATTAAAAAAGAACCTATGTTCCTATGTTCTAATGTCATCATCCTTGTCTCCGAGCAGCAAAGATGGAACCCTTTCAACAGTGAGACCCTTGCATCTCATAGGCCCCCAGAAATGAATGAAGACACAGCAAGTGAAAACAACGAGCAGTCGGTGGATGAACACCTGGACGCGGCCCCTGCACGTTATGAGGGTGAGCTCTCCGCCATGCAAAAGTCAGCAGAACTCAGAGAATAGGAGAACACCAATGTGCTTGCGTACCATCATTTGTCCAGATCTATTGTAACAAATGTTATTTTTTATGTTTTCGACAAAGCGGACATCTTGCCAGTCAAAAACGGTCAGAGCATTTATATGCAAACCAGTGTAAGTAATATAGCGATATCATGCCAGGTGTTACAGGTGCTTTTTAAGTATTTAACAGCATATTAACATGCGAATGCTAGCATGAGCAGTAACTGCATGGCGGTTGACAAGCGTATGACTCGTAATTTCTAACAAATGCATTACCCGCACCTCCCATATTCTCCGAATGTTTTTTTCTTTTTTTCTTTAAATCCAAACTAGGCTTAATTAGTTCATTGACCGTTAATCTTGGCATTTAATCCGTCTGGGGATATATAAATTGTTTTGGTGTCCATCGTTGGCTAATCTCAGCCCTTACTATTCCAGTGAAGGTAACCTGAAAGTGACAATGTAACAGTTTGGGAAACGTTGTTTGAATGGCGGCCTCACAATCTTTTGGACAGTATTTTATTTAGAGTACACAAATGTGTGTTTTCATGCAGGTCCTCAGATCAATGGAGTGGGAGAGGGTTGAGAGGTAGTGAGAGTTTCCCAGAGATTGTCATCAGTGCATATTGGAATACACAGAGCTCCAAGATTAGCTGAGGGATTACGCAGAAATACATTCCAGGGGCTTAATCTCCCCTGCATGACTTCTCTCTGCAGGAAAGAGTTCTTAGAAGACATCGAAACAAAAAGTCTGTGTTTGTATTTGAAAGACATAACTTATTGGTTTATATATTTGCTTGTTTTGTTATTTATTTATTACGTTATTTCAGCGGCTATTTAGAACCTTTATTAATCCTTATTAATCTATATAATGTACAACAAAGTGCATACAATAATATCATCGACTTTGTACTTGAATGTTGTGGTTTTTAAGAAACTCAAAGTTACTTAACCAGTTGTTAGGTAAAGTCTTTTGTTCATCATAATGTGGTTTTTGGTTTCCTTTTCGTTTGTTTCAGAGCCTTTATCATCGGCTGAATTTCCCCTATCTCATGCTACTAACCTAAACCCAGAGCCCCTTGAATCTATCCCAGAAGAGGCCACCAACACATCCACACCCTTCCCCGTGTACAAAAGGACAAAACTCTTCCACTCATTGCAGGACTGTGATAGTCAGGCTCAATATTCAACCCCCAAGGGCATCCTCAAAATCATGTCCGACCAGGGCTCCACGGACCCCCTCGTCTCCCCCCTTGCAGTTCCCCAGAGTCCCACGGACCAGGGCTCTGCGACTGAAGACGCTACCCCCGCAGGGAGGGACGCCCTGGGGAAACAGGTGAGGTTCGGTGTCCCCCAGCAGGGGGCCAAGGAGCCCGGAGAGCACAGTCTGCTGGATGTGGATCATGTTGTGGGTTCCCCGTCAGCAGAGAACAACGTCGGCCGGACCGAGGGTGTGTGCAGGCCTTTACTTAGACAGGTGGCTCTGGGCTCTGAAGGGATGAGTGTCCTAAAGCGAGATGTCGGCCCACACCAGGTCCCTGGTGGTAAGCGTTTCCTCAGACCAATCCGCCGCCCAACCAACATCAAGTACAATTCAATCAACGCTTTAATAAAAAAGCACTCAACAAATATCAAAACAAATTAAGCTTGAATGAATCACTTACTAAAAAAACACCAAACAATTTAGTTCCGCGCATTTCTTTCAAAATAATTTTTACCAGACTATTTTGCTTTGTTTTCTGCATGAACTATTTAACTAACCTGCCACTGGATGCAAATGGATATGCTGAACTATTTAACGAACCTGCCACTGGATGCAAATGTTTCATTATTGGGGCTTTTCGTTTGTGTCTGTTTGTTCTAACAGACTTTCCTTAATTGCTTCACTGATTGTTGCATATGTACTCATTTATTTGATAAACAGACATTATCACTTAGTTTGGTAAAGTTTTCCCTTTAAAAGGGGATTAATTTATAAGCCAGACTAAATGGTAATGACAGTTTACAATACCGTTTGCCTGTGATTTTATGAATTGTTTGTCATTGATTTAATTGACACGTAGAATCTTGTCATCAATGTGAAATTAATTGTGATATTTTATTCAAATGCAGACCTATCTTAAATACTTAGTCTCTATTTAGACTTTTTGTACCATACTTTTGATAATTAATTATTAATAATGAAATATTAATTAAGTGGATAATGGGTATGAAAGAGTAGCGGAAGGGTCAGAATGCTGATCACACTCAATGAATTACACTGTTATCACAACTAATTTGACAGTATATTACTGAATAGTCTATATTTATCTGATATTAATTTATTTTAATTGCGATAATTGTCTAAATTGTTCATCCAATTGATGATTTCCCCTCTTTTGCAGATCTAGATCATGAGCGGTTCCCCCAAGTGTCCAACCTTCTTTCAACTGAGCAGGAATCAGGTAAGCCTTCTTACCTGGAGAAAGGTACTGAAGAAGATGCTCATTCCCAGGCCAAAGCCAGAGAATGGTTCAAAATGGGCGCAGGAGACACCATAATGTCACAGCCTCCTGTTGAGGCTGCTTCAGATATCACGCCAACAACCAGTGACAGCTCAAACAAGCCGCTGGACACCGTGTCGCCAAAGCCCAGAAGCCCAGAAGGGATATTTAGCAAAGTAGAGCCCAAGGACAACAATACTAAAGAAGAGGATTCTCACGAAGAGGAGATAGTTGACAGTTCAATAAAACCCCCGATTTCCCAAACAGCAGCCATTTGTGGTCCATTGGACAATCAAATGAACTCCCCTTGGGACTATGAAGAAGTGAAGTCTCCAGTGCCACCAGAGGTCAGACCACTGCAGCTCACAGCCTTCCAGAACACTGCCTTTAAAGACGGGATCACGACATCAGTAGGCACAGGTTCAGATCCTCAACAGGAACCAACGGAAAGTAAAGAGGACGTGGAAAAGGAATTATCCAACCTCAAGGCCTTCTGGGAAAGAGAGAACAGTGGCCCAAAACAGATTTTCACCAGAGACCAAGCTATGAACGCTAAAAGCAAGAAGACCTCGGCAGAAGACTCAACCCATGATAATGCAGGGTCTATGATGGAGAATCCATCGCCCCGGCACTATGGAAGAGCCCAGTCTGACGATGAGACGTTCTCTCAAGAGACTGAAAGTAGTAACCTCTTGTTGGATTTACCTAAACAAGATGGCACATATCGAGCACATCCAATCCTTATTAATGACGAGACAGATGAGTCTCTAGCAGGATTGGTTAAAGATTTTCAGGAAAACAGCCCAGCTGGTCGTGAGATGTGTTCTCCGTTACTTCCTCAAGACCAGTCCAGTCCACGAGAAGACAAGCCCACGAAGATTACAGATCTCAAGTGTTTTGGGGGGAAAGAGTACTCGGGACCAAAGATTATTGTTTCAAAAGTGAAGGAGGCATCAAGTGGCACAGATCATTCTAGTCCAGACAAATCTGAGGACCTCAATAGCAAAGTATACCCCTCCCACCAAGACCTGAATGAAGATGCAGAGAACGTTAATATTGTATCAAACACTAAACCCATGATTGGAAAGGGCTTTGTCACTAAGAATTTGGGCAAATCGCCGTCGGGTAAACTCAGCCCTGAAAGTGACTTTTTTCTATCTCACGAAACGCCTCTCAGTCCTATTAGGTGTCAGTCTCCACGATCCAGAGACTCTTCCGATGATGAACTCAGAAGGACTCCGTCCAAGACTTGCCATCCCAAGGTCCTAGTCAGGGAATCCTCTCTTCCAAGGGAATCTGGAGTTGAAGGTTCTCCCTTGAAAACCTTTCCAATTGACATTGTGCTACAACCTAAAGACCACAAGGAAGAGGACGAAAGGCCAACACCAGCAGCTAGGCAGAGAACAGATCCATCGCATGAAGCAAAAGCAACAGGATCGACTAGCATACCCAGCGAAGAAATCATCTCCCGTTCTCTACCACTACCTCCTGAGGATTCTGAGAAGCAAACACCACCCGGGTCCTCGAAGATGTTTGGAACTTCCACCCCTCTTGCTAGATCTTTTATTCCTGATGATTATCAGCACTATCTTGGTTCACCCGAGAAGGCCCATCTTCCTCCATTCGAAGAATCCACTGTGGATTCTGACCTGAACCTTTCCAGCCCCATCTCTGTGCTTGATGCTACGAGTAAGCCACGACGTCCTCTTAGACGCCAAGGGGCAACCTATGGCAAGGCTATGATTGAGGGTAATCATTCTCGGATCAGATCTTGGATTGCACAAAACGCCGGCAGCTCTTCTAACCAAGACAAAACTATCAGCGCCCGGTCTGAGTCTTGGGCAAGTTCAGGCAGTGAGCTTTTAAAATTCTTATACTCAATTCCTCTAGATGTAACTTAGAGATGTAACTTAACTCACGATCCAGCAAAGCAAACTTTGAATCGCTACAGGGCTTCAAGGCTAATCCATTAACAACCTGTTGAGCGGAAACGGTCAAATCTCCTCATCTTGGGGAAATTAATTTCTTTGCTCTTTGCTTTTCTATGCTCCATCCTACTAATTTCTTCTGGTACGCTTACTTTATTGTTCAGTGTACTTTTAGAAATCAAATCATCCAAGGAGAAGATCTGGTTAACCCCTAATGTGTATACATATCTGCAAATAAACTCACTCACCCTGAATTAGTAATTTAGCTGTTTTGTTAACATATTAAGCAAGTAATCATCAATTGTTTTCATTAAATAAAAATTGACATCAATTAAAGGTTTATACATATTCCGATATTTGTTAAAAAAACCAGTGATTACTAATTTAACTCAATGGAACAATTGATGACATAACAAAAATGAAATATGCTGATTCATGCTGCGGTATTGTAAATGCTTGGTGAATCTGTGATCTGTTTAGTGCAATCTAAACCTGTCTGTGTCTTTTTCCCGGAGTTGATTGTGTTTCATTTGTGGCAGGTTATGATGATCATGATCATTCTAGCCCTGTCAGGTCAGCCTTAAAACAAAGGCCCATTTCCATGGCCAAGAGTCTGGAGAATCTTGGTGCACACACAGGTAAAAGAAGCCCCGTTTTCACTTTGAAAGTTGTATTGCAGCAGCAACTTCTGTACAATTTTGTTCCATTACACTGTTTCACTGATGCATAGCAGTATATGTAGGCCTATATAGTTTAGCCTACAAACTCATTTGTGTGAGCCTGGTATACCCAGATTATGCCCTTGTAACTTTTACTTAGAACAAGCCAAAAGCCAAAGCAGCTCTCAAGGACAGCTGAATCTGAGTTTGGATGACGGTAAGAAAAGAAACAGGTAAACCAGGGAAACAATCTTGTTATGTGTGTGTATTTCCGGGCGGGTGTAAGTTCAATATCTGATGTTTGGTGCATGTGCAGAATTACCCCCCTCCCGTCGAAACTGCCCCAAACCGTTACCGTAAAGGCATGTAAATAGGGAGCTAAGATATGCTTATACCGCATAGGTGTAAACTACCGTAAGCCGGTTTCCCTGCCAAACCTACGCCAAACATACTGATACTGATACTGAAAATATTTTTTTTTTTTTTAGCTCAGTGTTTTTTTTCTCCCCAGTTGGGGCTGTGGCGCCATCGGCCTCGTTTCTCCCAGACTCGGCGCAGGCTCGGAGGATGAGCAAATCCGTGCCCACACTGCAGCTGGAAGAGGTGGTTGCACACAACACACCGACTTCAATTGTTTTGTTCACTGCTGACTACTTGTGAGTCACTGTGTGCTCATTCCCTCTGTGACTCTGTAGATGGACAGCGACGGCCCATTAGACACCAGACGGAGAAGGAGGAGCGTTACGTCAAACCTCAGCCTCTCCTCGGGCCTGGCCTCCTCTGTATATCCTCCATACAACACACATTTATGCACGCCATTGTGTTACCGCTTACTGTTATGCTTGCACATCACATATGTATCTTCAATGTCCTTGAATTATGTTTGATAAATAGTATAGAGGCAACATTTTTACCACAGGGGTTTTAAGTTACAACTAAATAATTACAAGTAAATAATTTTAATGCACCAAATGATCAATATCCTAGCTAAGGAATAGCTCAATATACATTAAGTACATCTGTTGAATGATTAACTTTAGCTTTAGTTTACCTTGTTTTCATAATATGCATCCAACTTGCTTTTATTTCGTATTTAATTAAAACAAATTACAAAAATAACATTAATAACATAACAATAACATCTTCCTTTCATGCATTTGAACACAGTAGAAAAAACAACAACCACAAAGCATTACATGTATTTATGTTGTGACGTTTCCTGACGTTTCGTTTTCCTTCCTTGTTTTGCTCATCACCGACAGATCAGCGGTAGCGTGACCAGCATTGACCATGGAGATCTCGGAGACGTTGAAGTGCAGGGCACCGTGCAGTTAGCGGTGAACTATGTCCAGAAGCTGGGTGAGGTGCAGATCTTCGTGGTCCACTGCCGAGACCTGGCCGTGGCAGAGCCCAAGAAGAGCCGATCCGACCCGTAAGTTCTCGGTATAGAAACAAAACGTCGCTGTGCAATATGATATTTACAAATTGACGTTGGATGCAAACATGATTTATTTTAGATGTGTGTCATGTTCTTTAGGTACGTGAAGTGCTACCTTGTCCCTGATCAAACAAAGTTGGGGAAGAGAAAAACTACAGTGAAAAAGAGGACATTGAATCCCAGCTACAATGAAATTCTCAGGGTAAGAACTGAAGAACTGTTACTTAAATCCAAGTATTCTGTATAATCTTCTCCTATACTGGAATATACAATGTTGTTTCTACTAGTGGGACATGGTGTGACTCTTCTGTAGACCACCCACCGTTACACATGGATCTTCTGGTGTGGCTGTTGATACCAACACCAACTACCATAGCCAAATCTCAGAGTTTTGGCTCGCCACAATAAAATCTAAAGCATGTGGAATATTACAATATTCAGCCATTTGTATCTAAAAACTATGATCTAACTACAGATTAACACTGTCATGGACCAGAATGACATCATCATTGGGACATGTGCTTTCTTTATGGTTTGCACTCCAGGCACAACATTGCCAGTTTTCCAAAGTGTGATGACATCACAGCTATAGATTGGCTGTGATTGGCCATAGGACATCATTCAAATGACTTGGCAAAATTAGAAGTTACGACGCTATTGTTTGCCCCAGAGCAAAGCATTAGATAAACAACGACATATGAGTATATGTCATATTAATTAGTTAAATAAAATGCGTATTTGTGCATAATTTATGGAAAGAACATTTGTGTTCTATTCATGAATGTATAGCACATTTTTTGTGAAATGCAAAATCGCTCCACTGTACTTTATCCTATTCATCTTGTTCTCATTCAATTCTCCTTTTCCTTCAGTTTAAAATCCTAATGGAAGTGCTGAAAATGCAAAAGCTTAACATCTCTGTGTGGCACAACGACACATTTGGACGGAACAGCTTCCTTGGCGAGATCAACTTGGATTTATCTGAGTGGGACTTTGGCAACACCCAGATAAACGAGTATACACTTACACCACGGGTACGGGTGATTTATCCATTTAGATTCATGCTGGATGTTTGTATTGATTCGGCACATGAAAGACTCTCTAAACGTCTCTGAACGTTTTACGTTCATTTATTGAACCAGGGAAATAAGAATGAACCAGAATCAGTCAAAAGTGATCACAAATAATTCAGAGGACAGCAATGAGAAAACATGACAAGAAGACTTGTATACACTTAAGTGTCAAATCCATAAATCTCATGTGATCAAGCGTGCATCCAAATATATATATACGCTTTTTTTAACGACGGTTCTTCGGTCTTCCAGCAGACTTGTCTCGATTGCCTTATACTGTATGTGGACCTTCTTCATCCCTAAACCTCTTTACGAATGCTTTCCCCAGGCATTGACACAGTTCCCATCTCCGCCGGCTGTGCGCTCCCAGCGCACCGACAAGACGGGGCAGATGAGGGTAGCCCTGCGATACCTCGCCCAGCTGTCCCACAGTAGGCTCATGATGCTTCATCATAATAATAATCAATAATCATAATATGGGGCTCTTTGTTTTGTTTTGTTTACATTGTGACCTCACGCAAAATCCCTTCTCTACCTGTAGGCAAGAAGACATCCAAGATGGAGACGGGCGAGGTACAGATCTGGGTGAAGGACTGTAAAGACCTCCCACCGGCCAGAGGGGTCATAATTGACCCGTTTGTAAAATGGTGGGTGTTTTATTCTTCTTCGACTGCGATTTCTTACATGGTAGATTCACAAGATTTATAGTGCAGACTTTTGAATGTGATATCAATGTTGGAACCTGTTTGGACTGATATTTTAGGCTTTTTTTGTATTTTTCTAAACTACTATACTACTATTTAGTGACACCTTTATCCAAAGCGACATTGTAGTGAATTCAGATACATGTAATTCAGGAGCAGGTAGGGGGTTAGGGCATCTTGATGAAGGATGCCTACAGATAGGACCTTTCAGCTGAGACTGGAACACCCTAGTATCCACTAGAATCATCCAGCCCCTACTACATCAGCATCACTTCTCCCCTACTGCTGCAGCACGGTGCTTCCTGACACCAGCAAGAAGAGCCGGCAGAAGACCCGCGTGGTGAAGCGGACGGCCAACCCCATGTTCAACCACACCATGGTGTACGACGGCTTCCGGCCCGAGGACCTGAGAGAGGCCTGCGCCGAGATCACGGTGTGGGACCACGATCGGCTCAACAACCACTACGTCGGTGGCGTCAGGCTGGGTCTGGGAACGGGTGAGACGTGAACACAAGATGGCCACGCTTGTACACTGAAATGTTCTTAATGTTAAGCATTCTTTTGTGCCATTCAAGTGAGTTCATGAGGTTTCTTCAGTCCACTCGATGACTACTAAGCCCATATGGTATATACTATATACACGTTGTTAGCTAGAGGGAATCTCCCACAATGCTAATGATTCCAAATGACACCATAAAGGACACAGGGTTATAGTGAGTAAGCAGTGTCGCTTTTATTTTGTAATTAAGCCAGCAAGTAAGCAGCAAGTAGTAGTGTGTTTATGGGAATGCATGTTTTTTTTTTTTTTTTTCTCCATTTCTTACTGTTAAATTGTGATGATATAGTGTTTGATCATAAAGGGCCATTCCCTGTGTCTGCCCGTTCAGGTAAAAGTTATGGGGCAGAAGTAGACTGGATGGATTCTTCACGACCCGAGACCAGCCTATGGGAGAGGATGATGGGCTCCAATGGAGAATGGGTGGAAGAGATTTTGCCTCTGAGAACATTTGTGGTGGCAAAAAGCATGGCCAAGTGAATTTAATTTCAGCTAAATATATCATTAAAAATAATGCGTGGAAGCAATATAATACATGGGACAAAACATATGGAACCATTAACTGTACATTGTGATCTGCATCTTGTTCATTGGTGACACACGCCATATAGTCAATCCTGGCTAACATTCCAGTAGAGGTCGCCCTCACACACACACACACACACAATTGATATACCATTTTCTCTAAAAAGAATACAGGATCTGATGCAAAATCGGACAAATCCTTGATGCGGCTGAACATATCGACAAATCACTTATATCCAGAATGAAAACATCACTGATTAATGATCATGAATGATTTAGTTAAAGACATGCCCTGTATTTACTCATCATATGAACGCTGTATGTCTTCAATAAACAGTACATGAAAACAAGTCACATGTGGAGTGGAGGTGTGGTTACTGCATTAAAGATACATGGAAATGGATACCTCATCGGTCAGATAAGGAACATTCCATTAACAGCGATCCAGAAATAAATCTGCATAGATTACACATGTATACATGTGCAGTGGTAGATGTTAATAAGCTAGCTACTACTAGTAAGGACTTAGCAGCTTGGAGTAATAACCTGGGACGTTCCAAGCATGAAACAACAATAACAACAACACCACAGAAGGGAATGATTAGGATTGGCCGCTCGCAGAAGGGACAGAACGAGAACATGATGACATGTTTAATAATCTTCAAATCAAACAGAGAAATAATCCATGTATGATTATGTGTCAGTATGATAATGTGTCAGTAGTAATGCGGAGAAGCATTAGACATACTACTTGGCATGGGGGATTTGGTGGCAAATCATTTTACAGTGGTGGGAAACTAGCCAAAAAAGCTGCAAAGGAGGGGAAAGATTGTGGGCTGAAATGGCAGTTTGGTAAATGTTTGCATCCACACTGGGAACTCAAAAGCAACTTAAAGAATTAATAACGCTTACACGAATTTCAAATCTGCAAATTTTATTGTGCAATTCACCCAGGCACAATATGCAGCTTATTTGTTACTTTAAAGAGGAATGATTTAATGTTGGTGTGAGGCATTTTTCTTTCTAGAATTACATTTATTTGAAAACACAGCGGTCCAGATCGGTATGACAGTGTTATAAGAGGGAGGGAAGAAAGTCATGTATAGCAGAAGTGTGTATGGTTGTCATAGTACTCATTTTAACATCTAGTTTTGCAGACTTTGGCCTTGAATGTGGATGGGTATTTCAAGGGAGCACATATATTGTAAACATATCAACATAATCAAATGTGCCTAACATTCTAATGACAGCCATGTCCTGGGTAAAATTGGTTGTAGTACTTATCACAGTGTTATGCAGACCTGCTTGTTAGATTCTTATACCCGTTATAAAAACCTTGACATTCTGATCCACTTGGGGGCAGTGTGGTGGTCCTAACCATCAGGAGAAAAGTCATCACCACGTATTATGATTTTGGATTATGAAGTATTGAGTAGCCTACATATAAAATATAACGTATAAATATTTATGTAATTATTATATTTATATAATTATTATATTTGTATATAATTTGATTTATATATAATTATTATAACAAGTATAACCATGTAACGAAATATCCGTATCTATATGACGTTATTAAGAAATAATGCAAAAAGGAAGTAGGCAAATGCATTGCACATGTTTGAAAACATGTTTAATATTTCACTAAACCTGCATCTGTAGCATGGGCCTATACAATGGAATACATGTTATTAGTTTACTCCTTCTGTTCGTTCGTTAGTTTGTTTTTGTTTTTTAGTGTAGGCCTATTTTGCCAATTTTAGGATAATACATCTATTGATTATTATGAAATCATTCATTATATCTGACGAACTATGGCAAGGGGGTTTAGGCCTTCCTTAAAATAGGCAGGCACTGATGAACAATTTCTATAGGCTATCAATCATCGGTATTTTAAATAAATAGCCTAAATGAGCAGTCAAGTGAGGGATTTATTAGCCTATCGTGGGTAAGGTTGGATCAATAATAATTTGGTCATATATGGTAATCTGATTTAGTGCTCACAATCACGATCGTTTATAACTGCTGAACACAACAACTTTAAACTGACAGCCGTAGTCTTCCTGCTGCACCGTGCAGCCCCGTGCAGCCCCATGCAGCCCCGTGCAGCCCCATGCAGCCCCATGCAGACCCGGTACAGCCACGTTTCAACTCTAACCTCTCAACAGACCCGCGCTTACGATTGGCTAAGACCTCGCGATGCGACAAGAAATCCCGCCGTCCGATTGGCCCTCGCCTCCCGTCAATCAGGGCGGGCAACAGATAACGAGGACCAGCCTGTGCGTCGTTGCTAAGGTAAGTTAAACTGGTAGTGATGTTGTCTCTCCTCACCGCCGACGCTGCTGTGCGTAATTAAGGGATCAAACATCTGGCAGTGGGAGGATTCAGCGACCGGGAAATGCTGCTTTGGTCGGGGGACATGTCTAGCCAATACACATAAATACATGTATGTAAATACGGGTTTACATTGGAGAGCCATGCGTTGCGTTGGCAGGCAGGTATCTCCTACAGGCGTCGCACTGCCGGGGAAGCCTCTTGATCTGTTATCCTGCATGACGGCTAGCTCTCCAGTCTCCATGCATGCTTTGGGAATCCGAAGGGACAATAGTTAGTAACTGTAAATGTTTTATCTAAATGTTTACAATAACTTGTCTGAGGCGAAAAACGCATTCCAGCACAAGTCAAAGCCACCAGACCAGAGGCGTGTGTGTCGGAAACGTTTTGTAAAGCAAACACGGCGAAAAAGACGCTTTCTATTTCTCTCATTGATGGTCCAGCTTGTGTGTGTGGGTGAACTTTAATGTTTAGTTGCGTGGATTTGCGGCTTTTTTTTGGGCGTGGTACACAATACTATATGCTCTATTTTTTTGGGGGGGGATATTCAGACAACAGAACATTACAAGTTTCAGGTGTAGACACGATGTTGGCACGACGCCAATACGACTAAAATCCCCAAATTGTCGTGTGGATGAAAGGCGGGACGGCGACATCATCATCATCATCATCAACTCCTACTGGGCATAGTGAACCACAAGGATCAGCCGGATCATACCTCGGACAAGCCTCTTGCACCTGTCAACACACACACACACACACACACACACACACACACACACACACACACACACACACACACACACACCTCGTCATGGAATAGCACACCAGCTGCAGCTTTACTTCTGGATCCGCTA
>OOFB01036688.1:13754-26307 GCA_900323305.1 Trachyrincus murrayi
CCCCACGCATTTGACAGGTTTCAGAGGATTGTTCTGGACCTAACGTTACAATGGAGGTTTGCCAGCTTGCCCAACAATGCCAAACTGGAAATGGTGCCAAGTACAAGACTACAGGCTACAGCTGATAGCCAGGTTTGAAATATTTCTCTATATTACAGTAGCGGACCATGCATAACTGATCCAGGCCTTCAGTCAGGGAGTGAAGTAAAAGCACTGTTTTAAATGAACACAACCATATCACCATGTGAAGTGTACAACTGCTTCACTTCACCAACCGCTCACAGAGTGTACAACACCAGTTACAAAGAAGACAAATCGACAGCTCCGTAAAAACCAACCAACCTATATGAAAAAGATCTACCACCTATCTGAAGAGCCCAAAGAGACGTATTTGTTTTCATATATATTCTATAGCAGTAATGTCAGTGGCTGGCTAGGCACTTGCTTTTCACAAAACCCGATTTGGAAATACATTAAATACATTCCACATCAAACACATTAAATTGGAGGCACTTTAATGTGCCTCCAACCGATATTAACACATTTTGTAGGCCTATAGGAAAACATTACTAAACAAAGAGCCGGAAGAGCTGGCTCTTGTTGCTGAGCTGAGCCAAATTATTGGACTCACTGAAAAGAGCCGGGGTGCCCATCATCACTATCTGGAATTGTAGAGGAGGAGTCAACTTTAACTTTGCAGCCGATTGCATTAGCTTTAGCCAGTCGGATCCCGCAATCGTGATGATGTATATAATTGAAGTATTTCCAAAGTGCCATTAGCAAATGTTACCGCTACCTATAGAGTCAATAAAAAAAACAAGCCAGCTACTATGAAAAAAACTAGAATTAACTCACCAGTACCGTTTCTATTTGAAGACGAAGTCCATCCTCCATTCCTTCATCGTGAAATCGGCAATGGCACGGTTATACAGCTGTTTTTGTTACTACGAGTGAGTTATAGGTCAATACCTAGCTAACTTAAAGCAAGTCCTGGTCACATTAACGCCTCAAAAGCTAGTGCATGTGCCGTGGCAGCAGTGAAGGCCCTAGCGACAAACCTTTGAAAGAATACTACTCCCACTAGCTAATCAAGTGTGGAGCCCACTGAAATGTGGTCTTAAAATGTGTGTGTGTGTGTGTGTGTGTGTGTGTGTGTGTGTGTGCGTGTGCGTGTGTGCGTGCGTTTCAGGTACGTATTGGCCTCCAGATGGAAGATGGTTCACGACTGCAAGGATCGTTCTCCTGTGGGCAAAGTCTGTGGGAACTTATCACACACTTTCCTGAGACGAGGTGTGTGTGGTTCCATGTATACTCAACTACAGGAAGGGCAAAAATATTTGTATTGCATATCCTGTGGTTTGTAAGCGGAAGAAAACTTGCAGGACAGTGTTGGTATAATAAAAGATTTCCCTTCTCAGTAGACTACTAAACACACACACTCCGTATCATCTGTGTTTCTTCTCGGCAGAGCGCTTGCACAGTCAGAATCCACTCCTGTGTGTGTTTACATGAGAGACCAGGTTGGTACCGCCACATCAGTTCTCAATCTGATGCAGATGGCATGTTTTAAACACTGTGTGTGTGTGTGTGTGTGTTTGATTACAGGTGAGTGGAGAAGAGGCTTTAAAAACGACAACACTTAAGTCTTTGGGGCTCACGAGTGGGACTGCCATAGTCAGGTAGGCCCTATATATCTAATACACGATGACGTCAAATACAACATTTATATTTGATGAAGATGTCCCCTCTCCCCCGCTCTACTGCAGGCTTCTTCTCAAAAATAACCAAACATCAGGAGAAGAAGATGGCAGGGATGCCATTGAAGCCGTTGCTATGGCAATTGCACCAGTTGTGCAGGAGAGCAAACTGAATCCCTGCCAACGCTCTGATGGACCTGCTGCCTCTCAAGCTGAGACTTTGGCAGTGAAGGCGCCAGTCCGTACTGCCAGCCCCGAGAGGCCCGTGGAAGCCATACCTGTCCCAGCTGCCGCCACAGCCCCCTTGTCCTCCGCCAGCACAGCCCCTATCCCTCCAGAAGTTCCCCCAGCCACCCAGGGTGCTTCTGGGTTGAAAGGCAACTCTGCCAGTGCGACGCTGGTGGAGGATGGAGAGAGAGCGGGGCCGTCAGGACTCGTCTCCGCCCAGCCAGCTCCCGCAGCCCCCGCTCCCGCAGCCCCCACTCCCGCAGCCCCCTTCACCCCCTTTTCAGGAGGAGGCCAGCGCCTGGGCGGTCCCACATCCGGTGGGGCAGGGCATTTGTTATCATCCTCCGCTTCGTCATCTGTGGTATCATTGGCAACAGGAGGGTCACCGAAAGCCAAGAAAGCCAAACCTAGCCAGAACTCCAATGCCAAGGTGGGGTGGATTAATTGAGTGAATGTGTATGGATCGGTGGATGGGTGGTGACCATGTGCAATCGGTTTGTCTGTTCAAAGGGTCAGGTCAGCCAGAGAGATGTGGACATGGAGCTGAGGGAGGATTTTCTGGAGGTAAACTACTCAATACCCACTGTCAACACACATACACATGCTGGAGGTGTAACGATGCATCATGACATGACATCATAATCGCGATGCAAAACTGTCACGATGCGCATCAGAGGTTGTTCAACATCAGTTGCTTGTTCAACATCATATGTCACACTCCCTCTTCATTCAAATTTAGTCAAAAGAAATTGTGAGAGAATCCAACCGAGTTGTGAGCTGAGTGAATCGTTACCACACACACACACACACACACACACACACACACACACACACACACACACACACACACACACACACGCACACACGCGCATTTGTGACACCAAGCGGTTATGTGGTTGATGAGGCCATGTCCCACTCCCAACAACAGCCTGCCAGGGCTGACTTAATAAACAACGGGCTACCTGGGTCACCACCAGCAAACGGCTCCTGCTCACCCCCGTGCCTCTCTCCTCAGCCCGTGGAGAGAGACGCGCTCGTCTACCACTTGGATTCTGGGCCTCTGCAGCAGAACGACCGCCAGGAGCTGTCTGATGAGTTCTTCGAGGTGACCGTCGATGATATACGCAAGCGCTTCGCCCAGCTGAAGAGTGACAGGTTGGTGACGGCGAGGAAGTCGTCAACATTTTCAACATTGTGAACGACAAGTGAACTCGGAAACACTTGCATAAAGGTGTTAACCGTCTCTCGGTGCTATTTTCTGATTTATGAGAGCACTGCTTCATACGCGTGTCGTGAAAAAAATCACGGGTTTGCAACATCAACTCCGTTTCCACAAAACAATGGCCCAAAAAAAGGTTGGCCCATTGATGTTATTTTTCCAGATCGGACCAATGGAGTGCGCAAATCCTGGGCCGACGTCAATGGTCCAACTTTTCTGCAAATTTCTTTCGCAACACGCGTAATAATCAGTACTCTTATATTTGAAAATAGTTAGCGGTTCGACTGTGAAGTGAGTACAATGCAACGCCGCAAATGTCAAGGATACCTGCAACTGTGGGATTGTATTGTTTTTTGTAAGCGCTTTATTTGTACAGAACTGAAAACAGCCAAGATAGCTTTTCACTGGCACGTACAAACGTTTTGCTTCCGACACGGCAACGACACACACTCCATTGGTTCTTCAATGTCCAATTGATCTGATGTTCTTCCATTGTCTGTTCCATGCTTCTCTCCCTCGCCGCTCTGCCTCAGGAGGTCGTTGGAGGAGACCCCTCTGATGACCAAAGCTCTGAAGGAGTCCCAGCTGAAGGAGAAGATGGAGCGGTATCCCAAAGTAAGAGCCACTCCGGGGCCCATGGTCACCACACGGTGATGTGTTCATGTCCATGTTTGCTCATTACTTCTTAGGCACATGCTGTGTGTGTCTGCATGGACACATACACACAACCAGTGTTGGGTAACTTACTTTCAAAACGTAATATAAGCGTTATATATTACTTATTACTTTTACGTTACTTCGGCTACAAAATACAGTAGCCGAGCCGACCGTCAATAAATAAATAAATAAATATGCTCAAATTCAAAGTAATTGGAATAAATCTATGAAAACATTTCGGCAGAATGGGCAGGAATCAAACAGGAATCAAAGTCCGAAAGGGTGCTCGGTGTTCATACATTTAATAAATGCTTGAAATAAATAAACACATAGGACCTCATTTGATGGCAACGCGTTACTTGACACAGTAACTGTAGTAATGTTAGTTATATAAAACAATATAAGTAACGCCTTATATCACTTAATTACTACCAAAAAAGAATGTCTAGCCCTAACACTGCACTCAACACACTTCCTGTTAGTCCTGATCAGACCGTTATCACTGCATATCCAGGTGGTCCTCAGGGTCCAGTTTCCAGACCGCCATGTTCTCCAGGGATTCTTCAGGCCTCTGGAAACGGGTATGTGGTGTTTTCTTGCGCTTCATTACTGCTGCCTAGCAACAGGTAGGGCATCAACGTCAAAGTATCTGGCAGCCCACCTACCGCATTGTCTGCTCCTGCTGCAGCTAACTTTGTCCCAACGGCTACAGAGCAACTGATTCTGAAAAAACAAACATAAGGGAAAACGTCAAAATATTACATGTGTGTGTTTTCTCCAGTTGCTGCTGTTCGTAAATTTGTCAAGAATTACTTGGAAGACCCTCAGCTTGACTTCTACTTATGTGAGTACAATATGTGTTAACAATATTCACAAACTTTCATATTTAAAAATTGTTCTATGCAGACACTTTTGCATTGCATCTCAGCTGTATGAGCCTCTAAACGTTAGTGTTAGTTTTCTTGTAATCCTGATGTCTGTCTGTATATTCACAAAGGTGTCCCAAATGCAAATGTATTTTAAATGGGCAATCCCACAATGCGACATTAATCACAGAACTTGCCGATGACTCGGCAATATAGATGACTCATATTTGATGTACATCATATTTGAGACTTTAATGACCTTGAGGATTTCGTACTCTTTCGTACTCTCTATTAATTATAATCCTCTCCTCCAGTCCTCACTCCACCAAAAACCATCCTGGATGAGTCCTCCGTGACACTGTTCCAGGTAAGCGCCCTCACAGCCCTCACCACAGGCACTTGTTCATCACTGGCACATGGGGTCTCGCATGCTCGTGCACAGTATCAGGCAGTTTGACTTCTGCTATTTTAACAACCAAACTGTTGGGAGATTCAAAGGCCAACACACACACACACACACACACACACACACAGATCCCACGTCTTAATACTTTTTCTCTCCCATACAATAACACAGCAATTCTTTTCCTGTTTTTCTGTCTCTTCATTTGGTTCTGTAGGCCAACCTCTTCCCCGGTGCCCTGGTATACTTTGGCTCTGACGTGAAGACAGGTGCGTCCCTATATGTTTTGGCTGCAGTAGACTTTTTTTAGACTTTTTTTACATTGAAATACAGAGAAATAATGTTTGGCATATGGTTATTTGTGTGTGTGTGTTTTCTCCATAGATTGCTACTTACAGAGGGAGCACCTTAACGCCTGTGTTTCAGTCATTCAAGCAAATGAATCTATTGCTAAGTATGTGTGTGTGTGTGTGTGCGCCTCTTCTAGTAACCACACAATTTTGCTGTGTTATCATTGGAAGTTTTTTGATATTCTGCCATCACCAGGAACCCCAATGCACCTTGATTTTGTACACACACACTCACTCACTCACTCACTCTCACACACCATTTTCCCATTCCCACAAGTGACCCCTACCTGTTGTCCTCTGTTTTCGTACCCTCGCACCTCATCACTTCATCACATCACACGCTTTACTACAATATATGCAACTTTCATAGAACAAAAGTCGAGACTGCAGTGCATTTTGTGTCAGTCACACGAGTTACGATTAGATTTTTTTTTTGACAATACAATTTTGTACTGCTCAGTCACAGTCCTCGAAGTATTAAATAAAAATGCACAGGTATTGTCATGACTTTTTCAGATAATGTTTGAGAATAACAAAGGTAAACTTTTCTATGAGGTGCCTTTTTATTGCAACTCTGCTGGGTTTTTAAACTGCGTTTCTTATGTTCTCAACCTCCGTGGTGTTTAGCTGTATGCCCAGCTCTCCAAGCCCTTCCTCCAGGACTGTGGGCAATGAGGACGGCCACCCTCCCTTGGAGCCCCCTGTGGGATCCCGGGGGGGCAGACAGGATGGCCCAGACCCCTCCTCTGCACACACCCAACCCCCTGAACGTGCTGCCGCTGACCCCGGCAAGGTCCCCAAGTGGCTTAAGCTTCCAGGTAAGGACCAGTGGTCTAGACTCTCTCCTCCCTGTAAGAAAAACATTGTGACCTTCTCTTGGAGGCCTTATCAGGGCCTCCATTTGAACCTTTGGGTTCCACCTCCTTGAAGCACCTATCTCTGAAGGTGGCTTTTCTGATGGCAATTTACCTCAGCTAAGAGATTTAGTGAGCTCCATGCCCTCTCTGTGAGCCCCGATTGCTTCAGGAGGGATCCTAACAGTGACAAAATGGCATAGATTATTACTCTGTTGACGATCATGTAAGATATAGTAGGCCTATTACCACGTTTAAAGCAATGGTGATGTTGTGGTGGTTCTAGGGGTTGTCATGGTGGTGTGGTGGTGGTTCTAGGGGTTGTCATGGTGGTGTTGTGGTGGTTCTAGGGGTTGTCATGGTTCTGAATAATTTCTGTCTTTGTCCCTGATTAGGCCCACACATGCTGTCTGCTGTCTGTCTACACGTGGCTCTCCTAGTAGACTGTGGTCGCTCTATCCTCCATGAGGAAAGTTTAAAAATAAAAGAGAGGGCAGTCAGACTGAACCCGTAGCGAGGGACATCCATGCATGTTCACATGCTCATACAGAGCAAACGTGCACATACACAGTATTTTTTTAGATTACTGGTAAGCATATATTTTTTTAGATTACTGGTAAGCATATTATTTCTATTTTGTTTACAGGAAAGAAGTGAGTCCACTGCTTGTCAACGGAGATACCGAAGTCCCGGCTCCCCTGTGTTCCCATCTCATTTGAGGTTTACATTTGGTATGGCAGAGCACTTGATTAATCTTGTAACAAAACGGCATTCAACAGTAGAAATGTGAGAACCAATAAATACTTGCATAAATTGTTGCATTGGCCCTCATTGTGTAAAAGGTGTCACTTTCTGGTGCAATTTCTGTACATGAGCACTCTCTGCTGGATAAGTTGTTGAATTCCAATTCATTTTATGGCTAAGGTTCTTGCTGGAGGGAGACTTCTGCTAATATTCCCTGGGTCTGTAATACTGTTCATTCACCAATCAGGCTTTAATCCACACAAAAAAATCGAAGGACAGACATACTGTACATACAGAGACTCCTGCCATTATAGTTAGATATACAAATGTGTAAATATATACATAAATAAATACACTAATTAATGTAACATTTATGTATTTAATATCTCATTTAATTAAATTATATAATGTATTTATTCATTTATTTAAGCATTTTATGATGTCATTATTTGTGTATTTATATATTTAGTTTCGGCCCTTAAAACCCTCCATAGTTTATTGGCTAATACATTTTATTACAAAGTACTTTATTACTTATTACATAGGCCTAACCTAAACGCAATTAAATGGCGTAATATCAGCGTAGATGCCCACATTTAAAAACACGATTAGGTTATGTAATTTAATATTCTAGATAAGTTATATTCTGTCCAAAATGTCCCAACTTTTACTGCAATGGAATTGTACCTCCATTGAGTCAAGCTGGTACTGCTTTTTAATTTGACCAATGTGTCACCCTCAAGACTATTTCTAAAGATGACCTTTAGATGGCATTGTCAACATTTCTAAATGAAGTCAAGAGCACTCTTTTTAGTTAGGCATTGCATCCCAAATTGCATGCACAATAATACTATTTTATATATATATATATATATATATATATATTGTATACTAGTATATTTACTCTATACGCTTAGAGTATTGCCTATATAAAGTATACGTTTAAGTCTCAGTCAACGCAGTATTAAATCTCTAAATGCTTGACCTATAATCCCTGCCCTCCATCTACACACACACACACACACACACACGCACACACGCCATGAGGGCCCAACCCAAAGATCTAAATAACTCTTGCTTTCTGGTCTTACTGACCCTCCTATCCTCTCCCACACGAGAGAGAGTGCGAGAGAGAGCAAATGTAAAGGAAGGAGAATGACAAAGGGATTCAATATAGTTTGAAAACAACTTTCTCTGAGGCTTTAAATGGTGACGGGCACATGTTGGGTATTCCCAGCAGCACTACACCCAATAATAACCTGATGGAGTGACTGGTGAGCAGCCTGTCCTGGACTATTCACTTCCTTCACGGACGAGGATCTAAGGTCGGCACTGATGATGGCCATGGGACCGGGTGTTTTCTCCGCAGGGCATCTCTTTCTTCGGAGGAAAACGGTACCAACTTGATGACTGCTGCTCAATGCTGGAGGAACATGGATGTGCTTTTACTCTATATCTTTTTCTACTTTTTCAAACGAGGAATGTCTTGTGCTACGCCACTACACCGTCAATGTATGTGGTCATGTTCAGAAAGTCGGCCAGCTTGTAAAAACTCTTTGGACTACGCTGCTTCTTTTTTTTATTATTTAGTTCTTCATGTGTGATGACCTCTGACCCACCGACACAGAAATAGTTTGCGAAAGAAATACCAGCAATACCCAGGAACATCGGTGAAGACATCGGAGATAGGACAACCCCAGATCCGAATACTTACCTCGCAGTGCGCTGCGAGGTAAGCCACCCACTCGCATACATCCAGATACAGTTACGCATTCCTGAAGGGCATTGCAAGTTGCAACACTTATTTGCTCAGTATTAAATTTTGCTTATTATATTTGCTTTATGTATAACCTATGTGCCAGGTAGATAGGTCCAAAATATTTGATTGTAATATTGAGATGTGAGATCTGCATTGTTATATTTCATTCAAGCAACAAGAAACTATTGAAAACATCTGTATGCAATGACACAGATACACAACTCAATTCCAATTATTGATTGATTATTGAGGTGTGACCAGAACACACTTTGTAAAAGAAAGAAGAAAAGTGTTGTTGTGTTGTTGTTTTACTTTTGTTCAACTCGCCTTGGACTTGTTTCTTTAACATCTTTGAAACCAGGGAGGATTGTAAACGTGCAATCGGATTTTAAAGACATAACATTAGACCTACTGATCCAAAACTACTGTCCCTACAGACTAGGGGCCCATTACGTCATACAGATTTTACCCTTGTCACGCCTCGAACAAGGCCCCCCACCAACATGGATCCCCAGGGCGGCCGGTACTTCAACCAGAAGGCGGTGTGCTCGCCTCTCGGTGCCGCCCGCCTCTGCCAGTTGGTCCTGGGCTGTGCGGTGGTTGCCATGGTGATTCACAGCGCAGGCTACAGTGGGTCGTATGGCGTGTTCTGCATGGTGGTGTGGTGCCTCTGCTTTGCCGTGACCACGCTGATCTTCTTCCTGGACGCCACCACCCTCTACGGCTGCCTGCCCGTATCCTGGGGCAACCTGACGGTGGCCTTCGCTGCGTTGGCCACACTCATGTAAGCCGTCGCTTCAGTTCCTGTCGCACTCTCTCGCTTTCCCTGTGTCTTGGTAGTGGTGAAGTTCCTACGTGTCAGCTCAGACTTGTTTGTTGTTGTTGTTGTTGTTATTGTGGTGGTGACCTTTCTCATCTATCAACTCATCTATATATATATAGTTTGTTTTAAAATGTATGTAATGTGTCTTTGTGTATCTTAAGGATGTGGGAGGATCTTATTATTATCTATCTTCCATCTCCCAGGTACGTGACGGCCTCGGTGGTCTACCCTCTCTACTTTGTGCGCTCCGAGTGCCCGTATGCCGGCTGCGACGTCCGCAACTTCCGCATTGCCGTGGCCGCCTGCTCCATCGCCGCGACCCTGTCCTACGGGGCCGAGGTGGTCCTGTCCCGAGCCCGGCCGGGCCAGACCGCCGTGGGATACATGGCCACCGTCTCGGGCGTCCTCAAGGTGGTCCAGGCCTTCGTCGCCTGTGTCATCTTCGGCGCCGTCGCCAATGGCAGCGAGTTCACCAGGTACCCGGCGACCATCTACTGCGTGGTGGTGTACGCAGTCTGCTTCTCGCTGACCACCCTGGTGGTCCTGGCGACGGTGTGCGGCCGGACGGCGGTGGTGCGCTGCATGCCGTTTGACCGCTGCGTGGTGGTCTACACCCTGCTGGCCATCCTGCTCTACCTGAGCGCCTCGGTGGCGTGGACGGTGTTCTGCTTCGACGGCAAATACGGGTCTCCGTGGCGACCGGCGTCGTGTCCCCGGGGCAAGTGCCCGTGGGACAGCAAGGTGGTGGTCGCGGTGTTCTCCTTCGTCAACCTGGCGCTGTACACAGCCGACCTCGTCTACTCACAGAGGATGCACTTTGTGTCCCCTCGTGTACCCAGGCGCCCCCGGGTGTAGCCCCCGGGTGTAGCCCCCGGGTGTAGCCCCCGGGCGTAGCGGTGTGAAACACTTGCAACACGTCAAACAAGCACACAGAAGGCCAGAAGATCTTACTGATATATGCAGCCATGTCGAGTAAATAATGGGATTGAATTGTTTACTATGATAACTCTTCATTGACTAAACACCTAAAGACTTTAATATGTCATAACAATTCGTCTTTTTTTCAGGGAAATGAAATTAATTTGTCAGGGAAATGAATCTATGATGCATCCGATGGACCCACCCCTTTAACCGGTCTCCTCTTGAGCTCTTAGAAATATGTCTACTGAGCCACACCTCAGTAGTGAGGCTCCATGGCATCTCCTGCTGCATCCCTGGAAATCCATACATACCGAAGAGTGCTGACACATACATACACACACACACACACACACACACACACACACACGCTTTCCTTGGCTTTGACCAATCATTGAACTTGGCCTAAAAGTCCCCCCTCCCTCACGCATGCATGCACACACACACACACACGTACTCACACCGCACACGCTAACACACACACCGTTTTTCAGTAGCTGTAGACAGAATGACCTCTCTGGCTGTCAGCTGGTTGGAGCTCTCCTGTCTGCATTTCTATCCCCTCCCCTCCCTAAACGATAAAAAGATAAATGTTGCAGCTCTCTCTCTCTCTCATCCTCTCCCATACCTCTCTCTCTCGCTTGTTCTCTCTCTCTCTTTCTCTCTCTACCCTTCCCTCTCTATTTCCTACTCACTCAGTGTCTTTCCTTCATGCCCCTGTCTGTCTCTCTTGGACTGGGTCTTTACATGCCCCTGTCTGTCTCTCTTGGACTGGGTCTTTACATGTTCACCCTCTATTGCTCTGATTGTTTCTCCATGCCTCAAGCCTCTACCATCTTCCTGCCCTTCCTTCCTTCCTTCCTTCCTTCTTTCCTTCCCTTCCAGTCCTATCTGTCTGTCTTGTAATGCTAAGTGACCGTCATCTTAAAGTGTGGTTAAGACCTGGAAGTTCCCGGAAATCTCCGGTTCCATCATAACTTGCAGCATAGCGACATCTCCAGTTCATTTAAACTAATAACAGTTGGTTGAATTTTATGACAAAATATATAAACTAATATAATAGAATATTGACGTTTTGTATGTACCCTAGAGACGTAATATGCTAAAGATTTTGATGATTTTTTAATAACTTTTTATATATATAAATATTGTTTACAGTTTACAGGGAGAAAATATGTTTTGTTAAAGCACATTTTATGTACCCATTGTGGTTTCCATTATAAACTGGTTGTTGAAATATAATTTTTCTTTTTGTGTCCATATATTTCCACCCAAAGCTGTTCAGTCCTTTTGAATAGATTTTGCCTCCAGGGCAAAATGTATTCTATATGTCGTCTTTTATGTGCCCCTGACAGTCGGGACCTGGACGGTTATTTTATCAGTGTAAAATGACAATTGAAATGGTGGGACAGTCTTGTCATAGGGCAATGTAGAGCTCCATGAAAACATGCACTGCTTGTTCCCATGCTGGTCCCCATTTAGCAGCTGGCATGTGTCAGCCACTCACTTTACTTCTCACATCCCTCTGGAAACACACACACACACACACACACACACACACACACACACACACACACACACCCTCTGGTGTAAACGCGGCTTGTCTGACTGACAGAGATGAACTCAGACAGGTGTCCATCATGACCGCTCCCACCTGACTTGGCTACAACAACGTGGCAAAGTCATGAGAAGTACTGTCATGCTCAACAGATCTCTAGATAAGACAGACAGACTTCTCGGTCCCACTTTTCCCGCTGCTTTCACAAGTTACAATGTCAGCCATGAAGCCATAGATAACATATTCTATAAGCTACGTTTTATGCAGATTGAATTAATCACACTTAAGCTGTGACTATCTTGTGAACACACACACATGCACACACACACACACACACACACACACACACACACTCACACACACACACACACACACACACACACACACACACACACACACACACACACACACACACGCAATCACACAAAAACATACACCCCGAGGCCCTAATCATTGCAAGCCCCACATCTTTAACTA
>OOFB01036689.1:16234-60123 GCA_900323305.1 Trachyrincus murrayi
AAGCCACAAACAGAGGAGTAGCCTTCCAGCCACAAACAACCACCGAGGGCCGGCCTCTCTCTCACACACACTTACTTTTGTGTTTTCTAAAATAGTTACACAAAATATAACCCAACCATCCGCACGTGCACGCACATGTGCACACGCACACTCACACACACACACACACACACACACACACACACACACCGTCTCCACTGCCCTTTTCTGTCTATTGTCCTATTGCTACAAGTTACCTTTTTTCAGGTCTGCTCCTTTGACTCCTAGGGTAAAAAAAAGCACATACACATAAAAACACAAATCATACATTTCTGAACTCCACCACCGCCACCAGGCCGGTTCAATCAGGTCCTTTGTGTTCATTTGGCAACTCTTTTCACCGCCTTCCCTTCCCAAGCAGCGGCCATCTGTCAGCCCTCAGTGTGTACAGGGCTTGAAGGCATTTTGGAGGAACACATTGAGCACATGCTCCAAAGTATTTCCCCTCTCTCAGGCATTCTAAACGGGACGTAAGCGGAGAAACAGTCCTTCAAAAGGAAGACAGCTGTTCACTGCTACAGATGCTGCTAATATCAAGCAGGACATGTGGCCAACAGCTGTCTCCCCTACAGCTAACATAACTACATTTGCGCAGACAGCTGAAGCTACTGCTGAGGTGCCAACGTCAACTAGAGGGACTTCCAGTTAGTAGTCCTCTCCGGGTCAGGGTTCTTTCATTGTGGGGTTGATTACTTATTTTTTAGTAAGTAGTATGAAGTCAGAATCATGGAGCGAGAAGAGAATAAGACCCTGGCCTCACTACTTCTCACCTAGCTCAAGAACTCAGGACATCATGAGGTAGATTTCACCCAAAGAGAAACTAATGGAATAACTAATGGAATAACTCAAAATAGTATAAAATGTTATGCATACTGCAAAGCTCTGGTGGAAACATGTCGTGTAGCCTGGAGTGTTCATTTATAAACAGGAACATACCATGAAAAACGAATTCCCATAGAAACTGCTGACTGGTTCTGCTAAAGCGGTCAACACATGATGAGCTTTCAGAAAGCGCAGGACGCAGGGTTGGCCATAAAACATGTATTTGATTTTAGAAATGAAGAAAGACATTGGTGTTTACATTCTGTTGGTTTTAGAACATCAAGCAAGGCTGTTGTGGAGTGGGTGTGGTTGACGGCTGGTCTAAGCAGCCTCACCTGTAATCTCCACAGCTGTAATCTGAGTTCAGCGTCAACCGGGGGCCAAAGTTGAAATTTTTTAACTTTGAGCACAGCGTCAAAGTGGAAAATCCGAGCTGTCCACTAATGCCCAGTGTAGGTCCAACGCTAGGTCGGGCTTCGACGCCCCATAGGAAAACACTGGCAACGTTGACGCTGAAAGCTCATCATGTGTAAACTGCCCTGACGGAATCTAGCGTGGAAGAGGGGTTCAAGAGGGGCTTACTGTTCTGGCAGTGGACCCCGTCGAAGCCCAGCTGGCACTTGCAGACGTACTCGCTGAACACGTCCCCTCGCCGCGTGCGGCCCGTCACTGCGCAGACGCCGTCGTTTGTGCACGGGTTGGGGCTGCACGGCCCTGAGGGAGGAGACGGAGAGACGCCGGCTGAGTTAGGACCGCGTTAGGCCAACTGTCGCAGAGGAGCATGCCACGTAGCATGTACACTAAATCTATTCCATACATTGGAGGATGTAGTATGACAATGTATAGCTCCTAATATATATATGTATATATATATACAGTACAACCATATTTACACTTAAACAGTTAACACTTGAACAACATTTTTAGGGTCAGATCATATAACCTCACGACAGTTGAACATTTTAAGTTTAAATCATAGAACCTTGCAACAGATACAACTGTCATTTGAATTTCCAATGTCTTACCAGTCTCCGTCTCGTTGCAGATGTCTCCGGTGAAGCCATCAGGGCAGATGCAAATGAAGGGCTGTCCTGCATTCGTCACACAGATACCTCCGTTACTGCAGCTGTTCACCTCACAGTAGTCACCTGGGGACACATGTCGCTCAAAGTCATTGTTTAAATCTGTGTCAAATGACACCCCTCCAGATTGGGGAGAAGCTCTGCCTGTCTGGTAAGCAGAAGAGTGAGAGCCATTCAACACACAAACTTGTGTGCTTGTGTCCTCCATTTCCGTGATCGAGGGCACCTCGGGGTGCATCTGCCTTTGTAACAGTGTCTTCAAAAGTGGCATGGAGTTTTTGCACAACAATCTTGTTATTCTGCAAAATCTTAAAACAAACAGAGTAGCAAAATGTGTGCTGCACTACTTGTGTCCATCGTGAACCATGATGCCATGTCAATCACCACCTCTTCCACACATCCACTGAAGTATTGATGAGGTGATTCTGTACCAGTGATCGCCTGATCGCTGCCTCTAATCCCATTGCCCTCCTCATGGTTTCTAAACACTAGCTCTTTCTTACCAAAGACACAACATGTGAACACTCTCACCTTCTGTGCCAGTCTCTCACATAGACTCATCCTGAGAAAATATACGCTTGTTTCCCTCTTTTACTGCTAAAATAAGCAACAAGACATAATGATGATCCAAATGACCATACAGGAGTTGTTTCACTATTTCTAAATTATTTTATTTATTCAGAATTGATTTTTAAATAATTTATTAATTGTTAATTGAAGGCCGCAATAACTATTCAAATTCATATTCTAAAATAAGAATGCATAAATGAATGGTCGCATGAAACGAATTGACAAATGAATTAATGTATTGTTAGTCAATAGTGGACATTATCACTGCAGGACCACTCTAAACATAGATTGTCATTTTGACGCATCTTGGTCACTGAAGCAAGGTAGACTTCAAGTACCGTTGTTCCAAACCCAGTGCCAACTTTGAAAATCTGAAGCTTTTTATTTGCCCTGCAAGGTAAATCAGGAGATTTACAGAGTCAGTGCATCGGTGCTGCGTCCAACATTGCAACCTCATCAGCTTTCGCTTATGGCCGCCCTCATCCATGAGCAGAATATATCCATGCTAAGGCAGAGGTGCCAAATGAGCTGAATTTAAAAACAGCAAAGAAAGCATTTGCGACCCCAGGTTGGTGCATCTGATTTTAAGGTCCAAATGTCTCCCAGCTCAGCGTCCTGAAAAGGGGAAGGAGGATTTACTCTGGTCAGTAGGAGGAAGAGAGCTGCTGGGAGCCGGGGATCTCCTAACTGATAATGTGGAAATGGAAATGAAGTCTGGCGCTCAGGTATTTGGTTTCAGATCAACTTTGTGTGTTTTTGCATTTCACCAAACATTTTTGGGGACAGTTCCCACACTGTTTACGCTGAATAAGAGGGGGACAGCACTGTCTGCGGGATGGAAGCACATAGTCTGTAGAAGAGCTGACTAAGCCACAATGATCCATTTCACACAAAACAGATACTGGGCCTTTCCAGTGACCCCTCTTCGATGCCCAGTCTGGTAGTCTCTAAGCTCTTTGGGTCAAAGGTGAATGGTGGCTGATATCTGCAGGTACACGCAATAAAACATTAGCCTGGCGAGAGCCAACCCTCGCACGAAAATGATTATTTCCTTGTACAAGGAAAGAAATATAATAATAAAAGTTCCTCTCTTGCGAAAGGGACTGAAAGATAGACTATCAAAACGCCAGGACTGAGAAGCTTAATCAACAACAACAAAAAGGGTTCACCCAAAATACCCAGGCAATACAACCATTTCTCTAAAAACTGTGTTTTAAACTCATGTTCTACAGATTAGGATTGTAGTATTCACCAGCATATTAGCAGCAAAGACAGCTGTTGTCTATGTCCTAGTACTTACATTTTAAAACTTTGGGTTCTAGTTTAAAAAAAATATTATAACATGTTTTGCCAAAAGTTTAGGCATTTCCCATTTTGCCATCCCTTATGATTTAACTGATTGTACATGAAGTACAGGGTTGGGTCCCCAAGTGTGAAATTGGCACCTAATTAATTATAATGTCTGCCTTCAAAATAGAATAGGCCTACGGATACTGAAGGCCGAGCCCTTTAGTATCCGTCAACCAACCTCAAGCATACAGTAAAAGTGGATTCATAGAGCAGATAAGTAATGGTTTGAGGACTCGGTGGTAATACTAATAGGATAACAGGTTATTTTGGTTTTTCCAAGTATGTAAAAATTATACCCTCAGCAAGACTAAAATGCCATACAGACTTACAGTGTATCTAGTTTACCCACAAGGCCACATGTGTGTACATCAATTTCCCCATTCTGTGTGGCTCTGTGACTGATTAGCTGTATTTCCAAGACCTCCTTGTTATCAGAGCAAGTTAGGCCACAGTCGTAGCTATAACCTGGCTACATCCTATCCTTTTAGTGGCCAGTTATAAATCCGCCCTGATTGGAGAATGAATGAAAAAAAAATGGAAAAAAAACTCCCACTCATATAGGACCGCCACACGTGACACGTGATCCATCCCAGTGTAGTTGAACAGACTCAGTTGTAGTTGAACCAACACAATGAAATTCCCCAAAGGCCAACCTGACAGACATTGTCTGTACTTGCCCAAAAGAACTTTTATGCATCAAGAGAATAGTCTGTGGAACAACAGCAAGTGTATCTGAGCTGTGTCTTGTACTCGGTGGTGGTTGAAGAGGAGTTATGCTGTGAACCAGCATTCCTGCTTTCAGAGACATTACTTGGGAGGGTACACCGCAAGACAGTGGTCAAATAGAAGCCTCTTGAAAAACAACATGTAATCATTCATTTGTCTCTTTAAACTAGACCTAAATAAAATGACCTATTTAATAAAAAATATGTCAGGATACTTTTATGGCAGAAGAGTTATAACAGATTCCTGCTAAAGCACAATAAGAGTCAATAAGATACTCTTATTGACCATCCAGTCATACATTTGACATACAGTAAATCTTTTAGATACGTGGATGGTTTCATTTCAAGGAAACTGTGACCGGTGTGTCGGTTATTGTTTAACGCCTGATCTCCCATAATAACTGATAACATGTCCTTGCATGCCTTCGCCTCTTTGTTGAGAGTAATATGTGTCTCAACATACAGGCTTCAAACTAAATCAACAATATCTTTCAATAAATGCAATACAACAAGACCAACAGGTTTATGATGTATGATGTACCCCTGCTATCTCTAGATGATTATTTTTCTATAATCAATATAGATTGCTACACCACTATATGGACTAAGCTGGGAACCTGGGAGAGCATCATAAAATAACAGCAGTTGCCTAGCATTTAAGACTTTGATGAATTTTTTCAACGTGTATTACAATTTACGTAGTTTCTGCTTTGTTCTGTCTACAGCTTTGATCATGTCTACCACCTTTTGTGCAGCCATTATGTATCACTAGCACCTAGTGCACTCCTAACCATCGGCAAAAGGAAGGTGCCCTTTTCTCATGGTTTCCTCCCTCTGGGTTTGGGGAGTTTTTCCTTCCATGCCCTTTTTAGAGAGCTTAGGATTAGTGGTGGCATGAAGCACTATAAGCTAGACAAACAAATGACTTAAATCTATGTTTGTGCTTGAACACTGCCATTATGTCAGTTCCGAATTGTAAGTCAATCAGCGGTGAGACACAGGCAGCGCTTTAATGCCCACGTCTCTGCCACTGATTGAGTGCAACTATAGTGGAAGCACATTGATATGGACTCGCCAGTACCGCAGGCCATTGTGCTGTTGTATGTCATTATGAGTCATGAACCCATGCCTCCCATGATTCCCAGGGCCAAGAATGACGTCCAAATACCAGACAGAAAACACACAGCAGCAACCCCCCAATGACTCACTGTGGCTCCATTTTTGATATACAAAGTCTGGCTCTGGGCATACCATTTTTTTTTTGTTTACCATTGTACTTGAAGTATGTTGTACCGGAATTTGTATTGTGGGAATAGGAAGTCAACACTACTCTAATGTACACACTGCATTGTAACATTCTAATGAACACAAGTAGCCACAGTATTTATAGCTAATGTCTAATGGAGACTTCACCTTCTGGCCAAGATAATAGTCTCAGCAATTTCGTGTTGTGCATAAAATAACTATAGAATTGAAATATGTGTAATATTGTACTTCTACTACTACTATCATTATTTGCAGCGGGATAAGAGAGCTGGTGACTCGGCTCGGAGAGCTAGCCTGGCAACGTTAGTCACGGATAACTTTAGCTTAGCCAGTGGTGCATTCTATAACACTCAATGGCAGTTTTCCGGTGCTGGATTTCGATCATGTACCCCTCGCTTTCGGGGAAAAACTCAACGTCCCAAACCGAAAAAAAGAAACCTTTCACAGAGTTATAGCCAATATTTTGGTGAACTTTTCGGTTATCGCTGAGGCTAGCAAGTTTATGCACAAAGAAAAAAAGGGATATCCAATTAATCGATGCCCGACTGGTCCGGGACTGCATGTCAAAACCTAGATGCATCGGCCATATCTGGACTCCCTGCTGACAGAACAGACCAAATGGCCGGGTTAACAGTGACTACCAGGCCGTTTCCTCTTGGAACGAGGCCATGCCTCGGCAGCTATACGGAGATCATGGCCACGCCCCAAGCCCACAAAGCCGAAATGCATTCTGGATTTACGAGGCTGCTGGCCCGGCACAAATGTGTGTGTCCTCTTACTAAATTACTGATTTCTCGGCACAAGAACATTGCAAAAATGTAATATTCAGTGATTCTAAGACAGAACCCCTGAGTTGTTGCCATATGGGAATGAAAATAATATCTGATACTTATGGTTGATGCTACAGCAATTTGAAGACATAGTCTCCTATTAAACCCCAATGTCTCCGTGTGACGTAGTAGTGCCTACAGAAATTGAGTTCAGCCGCGGCAAAGTGAAATACTACACAAAACAGTAAAAGAGGACTGGATTTGCGTTGTCAATCACCAATAGAGGTTTTATAACGGTGTCAAAGTGTTTCAGGCTGATTATTCCTTTAAAGGCGTCAACAGAGACTGCAGATTGTATGACTTTAGGAAGATCGAAGGATCACCTTTTGTTTAAAAAACCCCAAAAACATTTCTAATAAACCTACAGTTCTCAAATTGAATTATACATATATGTTGAAAAATAATTGACAAATAACAGCAGGGAAATACTGTTCATAATAACCGTTAATAAACAGTTGTTTCCCTTTGTGTTCTCGTCAGTCAAATGCACGTCTGTTCACTTATGTTCCTCGTTATTTAGGTTCCCTTGCTGCCCCTGTGGGTCGGTTCGTTTGGTTTCTGCCTATGATCTATTCTGGGTTTCTTTTTAATATTAGTCAACTTCTTTTGTACCTGCTTTTGTGCTTTTTATCTCTGCATTTTGGGTTCAGCATTTTGGGTAAGCACCTGCTAGCTTGACAGTTAGCAGGTGCTTCCAAGGCCATCTGAGAAGATCAGCCAGCAGGCTGGTGCTCTGAGCTCACAGCACAGAGGACAAGGCAACGCAACTCGCTAGTAAAGATCCTTCAGGGGCCACTGTGTAGATGAAAATAAACAACTACAGCCATGCTGACTGGGCTGTGGAGCCACTTCAGGACATGGATGGAAGGGGGGAGGGGCTATTGACGACAATTGGCAGACTGACAAAAACCTCTCAAGATAAGTGGGCAGCTTGGCCTTAATCAGTAAGATGTGCAACACAATGATTTCAAGGAGACTGAAGGGATTTAGAATCAAGGTTGGATGACAAATATTTTTGGCCTTGACAGTGTTGGGGAAATACTCAGTGGACAATATCTGTTGATACGTCCACTTTTGTGTTTTGACTTAAAATAGTTCATAATATAGATGAAAATATTAAAAAGGTATAGTTAAAAAAAAGTATATATTTGCTAACAAAAATGAAACAAGGCCACCTGGTTGTGAAGGAGCTGCATATTTATACAAGGGCAGAATGAACCCTACATGTGCGTCAACATGTGCAGCAGCTTTATGGTTATGTCAGCACATGTGTGAGTGTGTGCCATTCAACTGCTCTCTCTCTCTCTCTCTCTCTCTCTCTCTGGATTAAAAGTGGCAATATTTGTGCAGGCTTCTTCACTGTCCTAAGAAGTGTGAAGCCAGGAGTCTTCAGTAATCTGCTAGTACAACTCTAAAGCTACCATCTGCCACACAGAACCAACAACAAAAACAAACACTAAAAATAAACTGTGGACTGTCAAAACGATGACCCAGAGCCTGCAGTAGGCTGTAGGTAGTCCATAGATTTTTGCCAAGGCATGGTGTGTGTGTGTGTGTGTGTGTGTGTGTGTGTGTGTGTGTGTGTGTGTGTGTGTGTGTGTGTAAGAACACAAGGATAGACCATGTGAAAACACAATTCTACACACCAGATTGGAAATCGAAAGGTTATTCCATATCGTTGATCAAGGAAGCTCTTTAAAAATAAATGGGTGGGGGGGAAAATAAATGTCTCTTTTCCTCTGTGGGAGGGAATTGGCAGGACGCTACGTGACTCAGGAACCAACACTGACAGATGGTGCTCAGGTCAAGCGTTTTTTAGGGGTAACAACCAAAACATACAACATTGTGTGGATCAAATGAATAGAACATTTACATAAGGAGGGCATAACATAGGATCTTTTTCAAATGTGTGTGCATACACAATTTGGGACTGTGTCTTCTACATTACAGTCTTTGACATGTTCAGCCATACCGTACATGGGTGTTGTCCTCATATGCCCTGTATAAAGAACGTGTATAATGCTACTGTTGATATTGAACTCTCACAGTCATCAACATTGATATGGTAATCAATCATTTTGACCAAATGTTCATAGTAATAGTTTGGCTATAAAGGTGTTATGACAAAAGGCCTATCACTACTTTTTGAAATGCATTCAATTTGTTTACGGGACACACTTTTCATTTAATCTGAGCTAATAGGCCTATTGAGTATTAAAGGTAGCAAAATAACCTACATGTATACTGTTCATACAGACAAATAAGTTACTGGCGTATGGCGCCTTCTCGGTTGTCAGAAAGATGTGAAGAAGCACACAGAGTGGCCGGACGTCATTGTCCGCTGCCCTAGATGGACTGCATGCAGCGCGCGGATGCACACAAAGTCAATTGCCTTTGGCGCGAGCTAAAATGGTCAAGAATAATGGACCGCGTGCCTTAGTTGATGGTTGCAAGAGCACTTTGCTCTCAATTACCCGAGGGAATAAACACGTTGTATGATACATTCTGTTATGTCTGTATGGGTATCTGGTCAAATAAAATAATAAATAAAATAAAATAAGACCTAAATCAATAGGCTACTATTTTCTACTATCTTCTATCTTACTTTTTGGTCAGCAAATGTTCGTTGCTTGATATACATTGTATACAATGATATACAATGTCGTTTTTCATGTCCTTGCAAAATGTGCATTGAATTCAAATATCGAAGTTAACCAACAAGCATTGAGCAACGGTCCCATTAAACAACGTGCCATGGAACAACAAAATGTAAACAAAGAAGCAACTTACCGTTCGCAGTGGAAATGGCACCGAAAACCAAACAAACTGCGAAAAGTGGCAAATAAAGTGAAAAATACGATAGTGTCTTCATTGCTGCTGTTCTGAAGACGTTGATAAAAAGTATTTTGTACAGCCAAAGACGTGGGACAGTAACTGCTCGCTGAGCGGTGCCGTTGCTGCTGGTACACTGGAAAGATGGCAAGCAACAGCAGCACGTGTAGGCCTACCACAGTGGTGAACCAATCACATCGCCCTATATAATTGTAACCCCTCCCCTCTCAGGGTGTGACTTCAAAGGGATTTAATAATAGCCACACAGCAAAAGGCTTTGGTGGTTTTCAAGGTGTTAGTCACTTGAAAACAATCATATGGTAATGATATCCAAGAAAAGGGAAAAAGAAACATTTTCTAATTAGATTAAACTATACCATGGTACTATGCATGGTATGCATGGTATGATGTTAGGCTATCTTTTCTGTAACATGAGACATTTAACGTGTAATCCAGCCAGGTATTTTATTTGCATACATTGTTTCTTTGTGTCAATTGCCATGTAGATTAACATTAAACACTAGCAAGCGATCTTCATCTTTTTCCCCCCAATAACATGTCTTGGTCTAGGCCCATTATTGAGACAGTCTGAGAAAATTCCCATAGTGGTGCCATGCATGAAATCCTCTTCAGAAATGCAGATTAGGGTTAGCAGTTTATTGTGCTGAAAGGTTGAAGTGTGGGCGTTTCTTCAGCCAGAATACACCAATACTGTGACCACAATGAGTGGGCAGCATCCCATTTTCACAATTTAGCATTTCCAAAGCTAAGAGTTTCAAATAAAATCCATTAGTATGTCAAGATCACATCAACTATTCTTGCACAAGGGAATCAGTCATAACTTTTGTAGTTTTTTTTCCTTGTCAAGCTGTCATTCCATAGGCCTACTATAATAATTGGGGGAAGCTTTGAGAGATCTGTATATAACTTATAAAATAAACAAGTGAAAGCAATGTCCTTTTTGAAAGTAAGGAGACTGCTGCAACATTCACTAATGTGAAATTTACAGTTTTATATGACAGCCTGAAAAAAGCTTTTCTGTAACCTAGTAACAAGCGAGTATGATGTCATGAGGGCTGACCTCATGTTACCACCACGACGAAGGAGCAAGGTGCTTTCATCACTTTAGTGGCTTGGTTTGTTGTTCAAATGGCTTAGGTATGTTATGTGAGGAGAATACACCTTCATACATCATACATAAATACACATACATAAATACTAAACACATTTTACATATTTCAAGTAACATTTCCCACTATAGGACCCTCTCCAATGAACAAGACTGACTGACTGTCGAGTTCAGTTTGAAGAAGACAGGTGTAAACACTGTAACACACACACCCACACTCTAACCCCGTCAGTCAAGGAACTCCCTTGACAAGGGAACACACGGAGGAGATTCCTTCTCTTGGGATACCAGAGTGAACGACGCCTTTTCACATCACTAAGTGTTCCCAGTGGGAACAGATCAGAGATGGTCATGTGGTCACCTTAGGTCTGGAAAAAGACAATCAGGTGACTTGGTTTCCACCAAGTCCACTTGTGAAATAAAGCCCTTACTCGTGACCAACCTCTGTGAAGAACTCAGTGAAGGATGTGGTTAAGGATCAGAGAAAGACAGATAGTGCTCTAATGAGGTGGGAGTGGGTGTGATGTTAATCCTTGCTGTACGTATTATAATCCCACCATGTGAAGCAGAGGGGGTTCCTCAGTGACCTTCAGTCATCTTATATGATCACATTTAGATAGTAGTGGCGTCTCACAAACTATTATTTTGTTCTTCACTAAACTTCAGCATTTTAGTTAGTTAGGTAGTTATAAGTAGTTTTTACATTATTGATAATAAGTCACTCTTCATGTAGGGCTGTAGGCCTACTATATAATGTAGCTGCTATTATTAATAAGTCACTCTTCATGTAGGCCTACTTAGTATATCATGTAGCTGCTATTATTAATAATAAGTCACTCTTCATGTAGGCATACTATATCATGTAGCTGCTATTATTAATAATAAGTTACTCTTCATGTAGGTCTACCTACTATATCATGTGCGCTATTATTAATAATAAGTTACTCTTCATGTAGACCTACCTACTATATCATGTAACTGCTATTATTAATAATAAGTTACTCTTCATTTAGGTTCACCTACTATATCATGTGCTATTATTAAAAATAAGTTACTCTTCATTTAGGCCTACCTACTATATCATTGGTTGTCCTTGAAAGAATATAGGCCTACTGTTGATGCTTCCGGTATTTACTTATTTATTTATTGTTTTCACCTCTGTGATCATAGAATGTAATGTTTTGAAGGACAATGCTACTAACTCCAGTGTGTTGTGATAGTGTACTGGTAGGACTAAGCAAGGAGAGAGAAACATAGTTGGTGAACATTGCCTCTTAGTGGTCAAAAGAGTCCTCAAAAGATACGCAGCTATACCACTGCAGTGCTATCATACAGGTCAGGTTGGGACGTATGCCTATATAGTAGCAACACATTTAAATATGAATACATAAAATAGTTTGTATTAGGCCTACATGTAACAATCAGAATGTGTTCCTGTGAAAGACACGCAGACTTAAATAGCGACCAACATAATCGTCGACAGTACCCCGGCGGGCACTATCGAGCATATCACAACAATACGAGCGTTTATGTTCACTTATTCTCACTTCGAGCAGTGGCTTCGACACAGACTGGACTCATGTGAAAGACAAACCCACAAGGAGAAGAACTCAAACCACCCCACGCCATTTGTTGCGCACGTACACTTACTACACTACACACTTGTACACTTACACACTACACTATATACTTGACTAGCAGGAAGTCACACTGGTTTGCTTGCTCCGCGTGACTTGTTGCAGATGTCAGTCAGGCGTAGCGCGCGGAGCAGCGGAGATAGTGTACGGTCTCGCGCGTGCACTTGTTTGGATAAGATGAGAAGTATTTCGGCATGCCGTAGTTCGAGTTTGATACGCCCTTTACGGAAATCCTTCACCGCGTACTGAATACAGCGGAATGGCCAGATCTCTACAGTTTACTTTTCTGAAGGTAGGTGTTCCTTTCACTTACAACGTATTCTACTCAAGTTGCGAGTGTATATTCTGTGCTATTCTGTTATGTATTACGCTGTTGTGTAGATATATATAAATATGAAGGTAGGCCTAATAACACATAAAAAGTAAAATCTGGATTGTTCCTCTTCCTCCTTTTCCAGCCCCAATAAGTACCGAACCTGGTGTAAGGGATTCTTTAGCTGGTTGATTAAGCTGTTGTAAGTTGTAAGGTGAGGAAAAGTATGCTGAAACATTTTCAACTTATTTAAAGAACATTTAAAGAACACAATTGTAGGTAAAAGAAAAAAGGGAGGGGTCTCTGCTCTGTTCACCTGAGTTTCCATCCAGACAATTCATTCAAGTCAAGTCAAGTCAATTTTATTTGTATAGCCCTTAATCACAGTTACAGTCTCACTCTAGGGGGTGTCATATATTTATGACACCCCCTAACCCTAGCCCCCCAAAGGGCAAGAATTATCAAGGAAGAAACCTTGAGAAGGAACGCAGAGTGGGGGATCCCTCCTTCCAGGGATGGTTAGGAGTGCAATGGGTGCCATAATAGACATACATAGTATTTACAAGCAAACAAGTTAAATAGACATACATAGTATTTACATGCAAACAAGTTAGATACAATTAAAAGTAGAAAGATTTGTATTGTCCATGGTGATGCGGTGCTGGCTGGTGAGCAGGCTGGTAGCCTTCAGGTTGTATGGCCAGGTATCCAGTCGTGATCGCAGTAAGACTAAAACAGAGACAGTATTATGGTTAGATGGGGCAGGATGAACGAGCAACATGTAGGAGACCTCTAGTCTAGTACCTATCAGCAGCAGGGGTAGGCTAGTGCTGACTAACAGGTGGATTTAGCTGTAATGAGAGCTGAGGTACACTCCTAGGAGCCAAATGAGAGGGTAAAAAGGAAGGTTTTAAGTTTAGATTTGAATTTTTCAGCAGAGTCAGCTTCCCTGATTACAGGTGGCAGACTGTTCTACAGATAGGTCCTCGATAAGAGAACGCTCTGTTTCCTGCTGATTTCTATCAATTTTGGAATTGATAGAAGGCCAGCTCCTGAAGACCGGAGGGGCCGAGACGGACAATAGGGAATAATAAGGTCCTTCAGATAGGATGGTGCTAATCCATGTAGGATTTTATAGGTTAGTAGTAACTCCTTAAAATCTGACCTCGCATTAACTGGAAGCCAGTGGAGGGAGAGAATAGGAGTAATGTGGTCAAACTTTCTAGTTCTAGTTATGAGTCTAGCAGCGACGTTTTCGTAGTGGAGTTTGGTAAACCAGAGAACAGTGCATTACAGTAATCTAGTCTAGACCATATAAACGCGTGGATGAGTGTCTCTGGATAACATTGGTCTGATTCTAGCAATGTTTCTAAGATGAAAGAAAGCAGTTCTGGTAATACTTTTTACATGTTGATCAAAAGAAAGCATAGGGTCGAACAAGACACCAAGATTTTGAACACAGGAGCTTTGGGCGATAGCAGAGCTGTCAAAACAAAGCGTGACATCTGCAAATCATGTTTGAAGTTGCTTCGGGCTGATGATTATCAGCTCTGTTTTCCCTGTGTTAAGCTGCAAGTAGTTTTGGGACATCCATCTATTAATTGCAGTCAGGCAAGATTCAACCTTCTGGATCTGGGAGGAGTCGTTTGATCCAATAGGAATGTAGATTTGAGTGTCGTCAGCATAACAGTGAAAACTGATTCCATAACTGAATAATATCGCCAAGAGGAAGCATGTAGATTGCAAAGAGCAGTGGACCAAGGACTGACCCTTGGGGAATACCAAAGCTTAGGTTGCAGTGTTTTGATATTGAATCTTCACAAAGTAACATTTGTAAAATTGTAAAATAAATAAATAATTCATAAAATCCCAGCGTTTCCTCCTGCTTGTGAACACATACAGGTGGTGTCTCTGAGCTGAGGTAATGGGGTCCCTTGAGGTTGGAGATGCTGCTGGTACCATTGGTTCTGAGCTGTCCGTGTTGCCGGTGTTTGACGGCATGAAGCTGGCCGCCCTGGCCACCGTCCTCTATGTCATCGTACGCGGTCTCAACCTGAAGAGCACCCCCACTCCCCCCCAGGTCACCTATCAGGACACGCCTCTGAATAGATTCCTGTACAAGTCCTGCCAAATACTGACCCAGGAGTGAGTCCATCATTTGAGTTGCATAGATATGTAACTATGAGGGGAATGCCTCATCGTCCGTAATGTGAACATATCTGATGGCTTCATTTGAAAGTTACTTTGAAGAAAGTATAGTAGGCCTAGCATGCTTGTTTTCACATAGAGATGGATGTAAGCAGCCACTGGTTTTGGAAACACAAGTAACACTCCTGCTTATGTGCACGTGTGGTGCGACCTCATCTGTCGACCTCAAGTAGGACCTATAGCGTTGCTCCATCAGTGTTACAATGTACCCAGTAGGACACATGTACACATACACACATACAGTTATTGGCTGTTGAGCAAGTAACATTTTAAGAGACCAGTAAACATATAGAGAAGAACCCTGGGCCATGCTAGTGGATTGAACAGGCCTATGGGTACTGGTGTGGTCCTGCCTGTCCATCTGTCTGAGAGGTTCTTCTAACACGGGAGGACTGCTGAGGCTAGTGCTTGGATGTGTTTTTTCCAGATACATCCCTCCATTGCTTTGGGGTAAAAGCGGCCACATCCAGACAGTCCTGTACGGTAAGATGGGCCGCGTCGCCACCCCCAAGCCGTGCGGGGTCCGCAACTTCATACCCATGGAGGATGGGGCCACAGTGACCTTTGACCTATTTGAAGCGCTAGGAGACCACAGTACGCATGGTAAGGGACCCATCCTCTTGCTCGAGACAAGCCGTGGGAGGAAGTGTACAACTGTCATTTTGTCTGTTTGTCTATTTGCTTTGCTGGGGTTTAGATGAAAAACCACACAGGAGCTAGTGCCAGTCAATGAATATGAATGAACTTAACAACCATTTATTTGCTTAGTCGCCTTTAAATCTGATCATGAATCCAACTTTTAAAACTTTGGCTTTCACAGTTAATGGAGTATGTGAAACCAGCCTGACCTTAATTGCATCTGTAGTGTTTATAGTCCAGTTCCTCCGACCTCAAGTTGTTATTTACCACTAAATGGGTGACTGCCTTGTTGCATGTGACAGGAAAACCACTAATGAGTGTCTTGGAGGCGTGTGTGTGCGTGTGCGTGTGTGTGTGTGTGTGTGTGTGTGTGTGTGTGTGTGTGTGTGTGTGTGTGTGTGTGTGTGTGTGTGTGTGTGTGTGTGTGTGTGTGTGTGTGTGTGTGTGTGTGTGTGTGTGTGTGTGTGTGTGTGTGTGTGTGTGTGTGTGTGTGTGTGTGTGTGTGTGTGTGTGTGTCTGTCTGGGAAGGCATATATGTGTGATATACCGTATTACATGTGCTACCCATACAGATGACATCACCATGGTAATCTGCCCTGGGATCGGTAACCATAGTGAGAAGCACTACATCCGGACCTTCGTGGACCACTCCCAGAGGGGAGGCTACAGGTGTGCTGTCCTCAACCATCTGGGAGCCCTGCCCGACATAGAGCTCACCTCCCCACGCATGTTCACCTACGGTAAAACACTCCACCGGGCCTTCCCATACACCTCCCCGCGCATGTTCACCTACGGTAAAACACTCCACCGGGCCTTACCATACACCTCCCCATGCATGTTCACCTACGGTAAAACACTCCACCAGGCCTTACCATACACCTCCTTGTGCATGTTCACCTACGGTAAAACACTCCACCGGGCCTTCACAGTACGACTTGTCATGTAGAGATGTGAGATGCACTGGTTTGTCTTCTTGTTATATCATTTTTGTGTGTGTGTGTGTGTGTGTGTGTGTGTGTGTGTGTGTGTGTGTGTGTGTGTGTGTGTGGTTAAAGTGAAAGATGCATTCTGGTGAACAATTGTGGGGCCAAATCATTATTATTATTGTTAAATAACTTAAGTTATGATAACAATAATTATTAGCCAAGATCTGGAGACATATTAGACTTTACTGCCTACTGTGGATTGAGTTATCGTTTATAATGAGTAGAAAAATGATCTGTGTTGACTCAATTTCCATGTAATTTTGAAAAAAATACTCCACAGATACACATGTAATCTCCTTATCTCACTCACATCTCGCATCTTCTGGATCTCCAGCTGGATCTCCAGGTTAACCGGATATGTTAAGCCAGAATTCAGGAAATTTGGTTTCAGATTAGACTAATCTCAGTTCAGTTATCATGGTGACTCATGCTGTGAGCCTAACCTTGAGCAAACCTGGTACATAGCAGGTTAGCTCCGAGATAACCCCCCACACAGCTGCAATTCCAACTTTTATGGTCTCATTGGTTTAGATAATGGAAATTAACAACTTGATATGGTCATATCCAAAACTATTCCAAGGGGCATCATTTTTCCTCCTTGTTAGTATTTCAATCGAACAACAATCGAAACTTAACGTGACGTGTCTAGGTTGAAGTAATAGGCGATAGGCGAACAGCCCAACTCTCTTAGTTACACACTCTTTGTTAACCCCACCCACGCCTGCAGTATTTAATCAGTGATTTATTTTCGATGACATAATGGCTTGTCCCTTTGTTGGACTTAGGAGCGCAGAACGTTCCTTGTAGGATATAGGCTACTGCACGCGGAGCCACAGGGTCTAGTGGTACCAATGGGTCTGGCGGTAGCCGAGCCGCGGGGTCTAGCGGTATGGCAGCGGCGAGTGATTCTTTGGCTTTCGGCGTGATTTCTACAGTAGGCTATTTTTTAAATCAGCTGTTCTGAAAGTGAAAATCCCGACAGTCCAGGGAAGCGCTCGCTTGAGTCGGAGTTCTGGTTTAAACATATCCTAACCTGCTACTTGAAACAGACCCCGATGTTCACTACACTCAGAAAGTTACACTCAGCATTCTGCAACACGCTGCTCATGCACCCAGTGGAATGCACACACACATACGCACACACCCACAGGGCCCTGTTTCAAGAAGCTGAATTTCCAGGTTAACCGGATATGTAAGTCAGAATTCATGGAAAGCCATAATTTTCTACTCTCAGTTCAGTTACCATGGCGACTCATGCTGTGAGCCTAACCTGGAGCAAACCTGGTACATAGCAGGTTAGCTGCGAGATAAGCCTTCTTTCTATCGTCTCATTGGTTTAGATAATGGAAATGAACAACTTGATAAGGTCATATCCAAAACTATTGTATTCCAAGGCGTATCGTTTTTCCTCCTTGTTAGTATTTTACCTTAACAATCAACTCTACGGCAGCGGCACGTGCCTTTTGGTTTTTCGCCTTGGAGTCTATTTTCTTTGCACAGTATTTCACTACAGTTAGCTGTATAGTAAACTATAGCTTCACGTTTCCTCAAAAATACATTTATTAATATACTATTACAATACATGTTTTGTTATTTTTATAACCAAGTCTGGTGAACGCTAGATGGCTTCAACTAGTCTCGCAGAGCCTTTCCATGGTGACGTAGTGCAAATGAACCGACTAGGCTTCAACCAATAAAAGCACTGAAATACCAATGACTGCTTGGGCATTCCCTGATCGATCACATTTTCAGGGTTTGATAGACGATGGCTTTTGAAGCCTGTCAAGAACGCACATTTTTCAGGTTCAACCTATCCGAGATCGAGTGAACTTGTTCCTTGAGATTGAAGTCAGCTGTTCTGAAACTGGTTTAAGGTTAAAGATATCCTAACCGGCTACTTAACAGGCCCCAGCAATAGAGTTGTTCAATTAAGCTCCGCTTTTTATATCCTCCACATGTGTTCATAAAACCAATACAACTGAATTGGTGTTCTAAGTGCAGTGTGTCACTACTTCCCTACAGGTTGTACGTGGGAGTTTGAAGCCATGGTGAGCTACATCAAGCGGGAGTTCCCCCAGACGCTCATGGCGGTGGTAGGCTTCAGCCTTGGGGGGAACATTGTGTGCAAGTTCCTGGGGGAAAGGCTCTCCAACCAGGACAGAGTGCTCTGCTGTGTCAGTGTGTGCCAGGGATACAGCGTTCTCAGGTCAGTACAGAGAATATCTCTAACTAACTACGTGAACGAAGCAAACCAAGTCTTAGAAGGCTATTATGATGGTGCTTTAGTTATATAATACAACATGCACCTCCTAGAGACTAGACTTTGATTTCAATTTGGAAGTGATTTGGTGTGTGTGTGTGTGTGTGTGTGTGTGTGTGTGTGTGTGTGTGTGTGTGTGTGTGTGTGTGTGTGTGTGTGTGTGTGTGTGTGTGTGTGTGTGTGTGTGTGTGTGCGTGCGTGCGTGCGTTTTAGGGCCCAGGAGACCTTTCTCCAGTGGGACCAGTGCAGGAGGCTCTACAACTTCCTGCTAGCGAGCAAAATGAAGGAGATCATCCTGACTCACAGGTGTCACTAGTCCATTCAGTTACAATCACTGATTTAGCAGAGATGTACTAATATATGAATAAAGACGCATACTAATATCGTTCACTAATATAAATCCTAGACTTATATCACTTCATCACTATCATTTCAAAGTTTTTCTTTAAAGTATGCTTTTTGCTATTCCACATTTTTTCCCCCTAAAGTAATGAAATGACACTGGATGCCGTACTCAACAACTCCAACATTGTTTGAATAAATGCTCTGTTGTGTCACAGGGCAAGTTTGTTTGGACCCAAGTCCAGCAGACTGGATGATGCAGACCTGAGCAGACTGCACGCAGCCACCTCATTAATGCAAATTGATGACGCCATTATGAGGTCAACGTTCATGAATAGGCCATTCATAATAATCTGTTATCCTCAATGTTAGCCTCAATGTCCAAAGAGATTTGAAATTGCGCATGTCATATTTTTGTCCTGCAGGAAATTCCATGATTACCACTCGTTGAAAGAGTACTACGAGACAGAGAGCTGTGTTCATTACATTCACAATGTAAGCAAAGTCAAGGTGTAAACATAACAGTAAACATAAACATCACATCACAACATTGAATTCAAATTGAACTCGTATGGCTTTAACTTGTCATTGGGAAATGTAATTGTATTTAAAGAAAAAAATTAATTTTGCTCGCCCCACTTTGTTTTGATTTGATTGAGTCTCATGGTTCTCATGAGACTGACTACTGGCCATTGCTGTAGAGCCAAATGCATGAGAACCATCCGACTCAATCAAAACACCATTTAATCAAAACAAAGTGGGGCGAGCAAAAATTGCTGATAGCTTTAAAATTGTATTGTTACTGTTAATACAAATAATATTACACTGCAGCCTTTACTCCCACTTCTGCCACTGCTACCACTAATGATCTTATTCAAAAACATGGCTACAATTCCAGCATTCAGCCTGCTACCCAGCTAACTTTCCATTTGACCAACATGTGTAATCTCTATGTTTTCCCAGATCACAGTCCCTGTCCTCCTGGTCAACGCCTCAGATGACCCCTTAGTTCACCCGTCACTGCTGGACATCCCACGCACACTCGCAGGTCCATCACACCCTTATTAAGCCCAAAGCCTACAGAGCGGGAATCGCACCTCATATTTGTAGCAGGACACAAACAAGAAGTCAAATCATATAGTTTTAACAGTGCATAGCACACACAGCACGAGTGTAGCGTGGGTGTGTTTTCTTTACACTCGCCTCAAATAAGAGTCGTCTATTTTGGATGTGACAATACACTCAGGCACCATGGAAACACTGTCCCACATCCTAGCCAAGGGTCTCCAACAAGTGCATCTGGAAGAGTAATCTCACCCAGGGGGTTTGCAGGTACCTTGTTGACCCCAGCAGTGTTAGTGCAAAATGAACTGCTGAACCTCCGTTTGTGAGTGATCCAGGATTACAAGAAGGGAAGTGTTTACCACATATGAATGAATGAAGTGACCTGGCCAGCGCTACTATACAAGCTGCTGCAGTGTGTAGAACATGTCTCTCTCTCTCTCTCTCTCTCTCTCTCTCTCTCTCTCTCTCTCTCTCTCTCTCTCTCTCTCTCGCTCTCTGAGAGACTTCAGGTGGATCAAGTCTTCTCCGAGCTCTCTTCAAGGGTGCCTCTCCTGAGACAGTCTTGTTGAATTTTTCAGTGCCATATGATCCCTCTGTGCTGTGATATTATTTATAGGTGCAGTGTGTGCGTAGGTGTGTGTGCGTGTGGTGAGTGCAGTTTAACAGCGATGACCCCTGTGAGTAAATCAGCATGTAAACTGTTGAGCTCTAAACTGAGGATTTCAGGGCTCTTTTGATTAATAATGGAAAAGTGCTTTAAAAAATATCATTCATCACAATCATTGTGGAAAGATGGCTTTTTAGACTGGATGAGAACCTATTCTGATGTCTGTTGTGGTCTATGTTGTGGGTGTTGCTACCACCTAGTGGCTACTAGAGTAAAAATCCCCATAGTAAGGAGCTACTGGCTTACGAGTTTTATGCAACACACCAAACTATTCCGCTTTCCACTGACCTACTTTACACTCGCTGACCCCGGGTCGATGACTGCAGTGGAACAGTGCGGTCTAAATTAAGTTGTGGTTTCGATTTCCTGCTTATAGCACTTTTTTGTCATTTCACTTCAGTGTTCTGTTCAATTATGGGCTGGGCAATAATTCAATATCATCTTTTGTAATATTTGATTTGCATAATATTTATACACGTTTTATATATGCTTGTATATGTTTTTCATACAATATCACTCTCACCACCACTGTTTCATTCTAACAGTGAACAACAAAACTCTGTGTGTGACACAGGGTAGAGTGACAGAAAGGAAAAGTATACTAGGATCGCATTTCTTACACCTTGACCATTACAGCAAACACATCAGTATTTATTCATGACCCATATGTCTTCAAATCTTCACAGCACACAAAACCTAAAACACATTTATTGGACACACTCTTCTGGAAAAAACAGCTTTTTTCTGAATTAGCCTCGCTGAAACCCCGTTCAGCTTGCCTTTTTAAGGAACCTGGCTTTTTGAGCCAGGTTTCATGAAGCTCAAGCTATGTGACACATAGGTGAGAAGTAGAAAGGCAACATGGAGCCAATTTGTCTTTCTGTTGGTGTTTTTCTTCCTTCCTTGTCCTCGCCCCCTTCAGACAAGAAAGCCAACGTGCTGTTTGTGCTGACTCAGCACGGAGGTCACCTGGGCTTCTTCGAGGGGGCGGTGCTGTTCCCCCAGCCCCTCACCTGGATCGACAAGTTGATCGTCAGTTACACGGACACCCTGTGCCAGTGGGGACGCCAGAGACAGAGGACGCCCTGCGGCAGACCCAGGCTCCACAGCGCACACTAACGCCCCGACAGCCCCTCGTGCACCAGAAGAACGTATACACGCCTTCCATTGTATACATACTGCCACGCACGCACACACACAGACACACGCACGCACGCACACACACGCACGCACGCACACACACACCCTCTCCAAGGCATCCTACACACCCGCAAATGTGGACAAACAGCCTCTCTTATTTCTATCTACCTCCTTCTCTCTAGTCGGCTTGCAAAGTGGAAAGAGTATCATTTCCATGAGCTAACAACACATGTGGAGTTATTGTATAATGTGTGAAATGGGCAGCCTGTAGTTTCAAAATGTAGGCTTTTGATAAAAAGCCTGAACCTGCACTATACTACCTCCTCATGGCTTGACTGCTTTGTTGTTGAGATGAGTTATTACATGCCAGTATATTCTCATTTGTGTTGAGTTGTGCGTCGGACAAATGTCTCACACATGCTGCGGGTAATCCGTTCCGTTTGAAGGACCTTTTGCTTAATAAATACATCTGTTGATTTCTTTTAATTTGTGGTTATTTTACCTATGCGTGCATACCATACACCTCTGTGTTGGTATTTCACATTTACTAGTATACATACAAACACAAGGCCATTTATGTAACATTTATATACAGTTTATTGTACACATCGTTTTTCACATAATGGTGCAATTGTCATCTGTGCACCGGGTAAAACAATAACTATTTTGAACGTTCATTCTTCATAATATTCTCTTGGAAGCTGGGGCCTGCCAGTTTATTTAACAAGCTGTGTGGGTGTATTGTATCGTCTGGGCTAGACTATATATATTTAATTTATATTTGTTTATGTTACTAATTGTTACGTCTTGAAGGACTGTAGATAGCAAACAAGATAGTAAGATAGTAGTACATCTGCTTTTTTTTTTGTCAAAGCGTCATATACATACATACATAACCCAGGGACAGTAATAATTTGGGTACAAACATCTCGCCCGTTCCTTTTATACAACCACACAGCTAGACATGGTCACAGGGTTTGAGTGTAGGATAGCTCCCAGGTCTTTGAGACACACGGGGGTTAGGGATACCTAGTCAAACAGTTGGGCCGCTGTGGCTTCTCCGTTGTATTTGGAACCTTTCCCTTCAAACTCGGAGGGAAGGATGTCTGCGTCAAACTCCTTGTAGTAGCTGTCCAACTCATCTCCATGGACGAAGACCTGGGTGGGAGGGACCGCTCATTACAGGGTGTGATCCACTGCAGTTCTGTAGTCAGGTTTCATTTGATCAACATGGAAGAACATTGCCTGGCCTCGCTACATACTAATAGTAGCATGTGTGTGAAGTGTCAGTAAATTAAATGCCTACCACTCACCAGGGGTGTTATCAGTCAATCAGAAGTACCTTCTTTAGAAAGACACCGCGCTTTCTTTCTGTATAACGGTTTTGTTTGAAGCTAGTTTGCATATTGCACACATTTGAGTAATGTCAAATATAAATGCTCCCATTCATTCAAATTTCAGACACTCTATCCATAACTCTGTGTACTGTTGTTGTGTACTATATAACGTTTTGTTTTTGGGGTTGGCTTGAACTTGACTTAACTGTAATACACTATACAATGTTTTGTTATTGATTGAACTGAAGAAAGGCTACCGATACTTACTCTCTCCAGCAACTTGCCCTTCATGAGGGGCTTTACTACGTTGTAGGTGGTGGTGAAGTACCACGGCTGGTGGATGAAGTGGACCGCTTTGAAACGGGCCGGGAAGGAGTCCTAGTGGGGACCAAACAGGGAGAGACAGACGGCAGCAGAGAGCGATGATTAATAATGATCCAGTCAACGGAATGCAGAGGATGATTTCTGGGTAATTGACAGGATCGTTTTCTCGGGGAAACTCAGTGCAGTGAGTCCCACTGTGGGACGCTCCTCACCTGCAACATGTCCACCATCTTCTTCAGCTCTGTGGGTTTGATCCCCGAGGCCTGCTGCATGGTGAAGCCCTTAAAGTTCTCGATGATACAGAAGCCGTTGATCTGCGTCTCCTCGTTCTCCAACAGCTTCTCCAGGATCACGCAGTAGGCGCGAAGGATCTGTGCGCATGCACACACAGAAAATATATTGTACAGATCGCTACAGGAGGGTTTCACGCACATTCCAAGTTGCCATCTTGGTGCTTTTTCACCATTAGAATAATAATAACAACAACTTGTAGCTTGGTTATTCTAGAACTTTTGATCAAGAAGTACCAAAATGGCGGGCTTGAACTTCAGATCACATGATGGAAACCCTCCTATTCCGCCTGGGAAGGTCATTAGTGGTCTGGAGGTTAAGGACAAGTTAGAGGATAGAGTGGGATGCATTTGAGATGTCTTTGAGATCCACTGATGGATCCTTCTACACGTTACCTCATCAAAAGTGATCTCCTCGTAATCCCAGTTCTCGATGTTGAAGAGAAGCACCACGCGGCCGTACTTGTCTCTGCTGGGCAGAATGCCCGGGTATCCGGCTTCGATGGTGCTACGGACAGCTTCTGGAGTCAGGTTCTCAAACAGCTCCGGGTAATCCCTCCTGAAACGCACGTAGCCTGGAGCAAGACACACAGAAACTAACTAAATACAGCTGAAGTCAAAATAGAAAACAGAAAACACACAACGAATATCGTTTGTATTTGTAGCCATTACTGAAGTGTTTCCCTGGTATTTGTCAAGTTGAAAGTAGATGCTTTCAAGTAGACACACCCACTGTAAGTAGATATTTTAGTAAGTGAACCTGACTTAGAACTAGTCAACGGCATTCATGTTGAAAATCTGAAAACTACACTCAGAAGTGACTCTAAATCTTGCAAACATTTACTCAAGATTTATTATCTTATCTCGTTAGCTTTGTAAAATAACGTATTATATTTTGTACAGGACGGGCCTGTTGTACGTACAGTATGTGTAGATGTATAGATGTATATGCATGGGGGCTGCTACAAGCTGAGCTCTGAAAGTGAGAATTGTTAAAATAAGGTATTTTTCCCAAGGTCTTTACCCTTCATGAGCTCGAAGGCCCGGCTGACGTCGTACTTCCTGGCGCGGATGAAGCGCACCAGCAGTCCCTCGGGCTTCTCCCCGAACGCGTCCTGCACGGCCTTGGCCAGCTCGTCGCCTCCCTCCGCCTTCTCCTTCATGATTCCCCGCAACTCCTTCACCGCGGACACCCGCTTCTCCTCCGTCTCGTTCAGCTCATCCTTGGCCTGGAGTGGACGGGGATGGGCAGGACCATGACGAACAAGACTTCAACATCATCATGCATGGGTGCTAACATTGTGTTGTCAGTCAGCTGAAATTAGACAGATGAGCTCAAGAATGTGTTCTTGTCTTCTTTTGTGTCACATATACTAAATAGAATAATTCTGTACTTGCGCTTTGGTTTAAAACAATTGTGGACACTATGATGTCAGTCTAGCCTGTCAGCTTTTCTAACTTGATGTTTTTATGTTTGTATTGTGTATTAGGCTTATGTGTATGATTGATACTGTATATCCTCTCCGGTTCCTATTGTTTGGAAACCGCCTTTCCCCCCATTACTAACGTATTTTGATTGATTGATTGAGTGACGTCTGTGTTGGGTCAGGACAACGCACCTTCTGAACGGTGTGGTCGGGTAGCTTAGCACAGGTGCCAAACACCGGCCCGTGGTCCTTCACCGTGAGGTGCTCCAGTTTGGCCCTGAGGGCCTGCTCCTCCTCCGACACCATGCGGAAGCTTCCACTCTGGAACACCGATCACATGATCGCTCTCAATCCAACAACCTTTTTATACATAGCATGCATTTGCTATGTAGCACATTATTCCCTACATGGGAATAAGTCTTGGAGTTGACTTTATTTTACAAACATTAGAAAAGGCTCTGAGGTGATAAATGGCTGTACTAAATATACTACACTAATACCTAGATTGTGACATTCCAAAATAAATCCACCTGAAGCAAAATGCAGCACAGAGCCCTATAATCAATAGGCCTCTGTTTCGCCATCATAATCTCTCTCACATGATGGAGTAAAGCCCGTAACGACATTAGAAAACCACAACTAAACCTACTGGGCAGAAGATTACAATTCAAAGCTAGCTTTTGTCAGCATCTCAATGCTAACACTAACCAATAGTTGAACCATCAACCCTGCGCTCTGTTTAATACCACTTCTACCCAAATATGTCCTGCCTAGTTTGATGGTGTAATGTGTTTACATTATAGAATTGCCTTGATTTCAACCTTGATTGGTCTATTATTGTGATATCTATTAACTGGTGATAGAATCACAGTGAGGTATGAAGAAATGTACTTACTACGACAGCCATGTCTTCTGGAGATCAGCTTTATACACTCTGGAGCAAACAGAGGGATTTGGTTATGTACATTAAATCAGGCATGCATGGAGAGAAACACTTCACCTATTGTATGAAAATAATCTCTGTTCATCCGGCCCTCTGCCTTACTTCTGATCGCTGTGCTATATTTAGCATTTTCTCATTTACCAGATGATTTGTTGAGTGATTTTAAAGTGTGATTTTCATAATCAACATTTGTGCATTTATCGTCTGAAGAGTTTTACATTCTAAAGACTAACCATTATTGTTGTGTCGTGTGCATCCCTTTTAATAACAATACTGAACAAATAGACGCTTCTTTAATTTCTATTGGATTGTAGGTGTAGGTCAGGAGGGGTTAAATTAAAGTACAGTATCATAGTGCAGTAGCATCGAGTGGAGACAAAATTATTGCAATTACCCATCAGTTACATGACAAAACTTTCACGATTGTGTGCCGTATCCTCAGTAGGAATAAATTGCAAGTGGTTACTACATTTTACTATTCCACACTACACTTCAATATTATACTGTACTATACTATACTGTGTTTTGAACCGCTGAATTATGCAAATGTACCATGTTCAGGTGCACACTTGAGCCACAGATGGACCTAGTAGTAAACGTTTTCCAAAAAAACACATACTAACTAATTTATTCACTAATTAACTACACCAGGTAATCCCTTATCTCGTAATAATACCACACTGTATTTATATAGCGCTTTTCTAGACATTCAAAGTCTACAAAATTGACTATTTACAAAAAGTTATAAAAATGTTATGTAGTGCTTTTCTAAAATATTCAAAGACACTTTACAAGGGAATAAAGAAGATAAGTAAAAGACAGGGGCTCAGATGGATGGAGCAGCGATCCTTACCTGCGGGTGGAGGTGCTGCTGGGGAGTCACAGGGTTCGGTGTGGAGCGACGCAGCGGCCGCAGACCATTTGTACACTTGGGATTAGTGGCGTCACAGCAGATTACAAACAACTATTTTGCTTTCAGTTAATCATCATAAAACGACGCAGGAGGCGGGGAAATGAGCCAGCTCGGGCCAATAGTAAGGCTGCTATGGCGTAATAAAGGACACTGATTGAGTGATGTAATGTCAGACTGACACTTAAGGGGGGCGGTTCTAACGTGAAGTAACAGAGTGCATCACAGGGGATGGGGGGAAGTAATACAGAGGCCTGTTTGAGGTAAAAGAAGCCATTGTGGAGCACCGTTCACTCCCTCTTACGGCTGCATTGTTAACGGGATTGAGCCGGAGTCCGGGCAGAGCGTGTGTTTTAATTCACAAGCTCACATGTTAGGAGGCATTATGGAGAAACAGCTGATCCATCTGGTCACATACTTACACATTCTATAATGTATTATCATTATTAAACATGTATTATTGACATTAGAAATTATAATGAGCAAAAGCTGTTCAAAAGAAAGATAAAATGATAGACATACTGTATATATATATATATAACACAATTTGCAGTGATCAGAATACATTAAAACCTAATTTGTCAAAAAATAGAATAGTCCTGTTTACATAATTGATGTTTGTGTGTGTGCTCAATCTGTTCTCAAGACCCAGAGAAATGTAAAGATTAAGATGGGAGTCATATTTATGTAATGTGATTATTAGTTTTAGTCTTAGTCTTTCTGCATCACAATGACAATTATTTTTGTTCTGTACACATATGAAATTCATCAAATTCTCTATCAATCAAACTCTATATACTTCACCTTTATGCAACTACTACATTGAAACCTTTCTTTGGTTTTGCAGTTTCTAAATAAATGTCTATTCATGTCGTGAACTCATTGCTTTGTAAACCTGCCTCCTCCTGTAACAGGAGGCAGGACGGAATAAAAACATGAATAGTTATTTACTGTCCACTGTCCATTATTTACCTCCATGACTCCATCATTTAACCTCCTGATGCAATGCAAACACATAGCCGAAAGCCCACTCCCAATCTCATAAACCAGGCCTGATCCTCTAAGCAGGAAGGTCCAGAGAGCTATATTAGCTGGATTGGATGGACAATACCAGGCACTGTGCTCACCATGGCCTGAGCCATTGTTTATTATATGCATGGCTGTGTGTTTATGGTATAGAAGCTGAGACAAAATGTTGAGTCCAACAACATTGGGCCCCCAACAACATTGAGTCCAACCAAATACTAAAATCAAACTAGAATCTATGATATTACTTGTAACGAATTTGAACCAATGCAGACAGTTGTCCCTGTAGTGTTTACTCCTCAAAGGGGTTCTCTGTCACTATTCATGAGAATATTGCAGAGCCAAGATTAATGAAGTACTTCGTAGTTTTAAGTGATGCCACGCTGGTTTCACGCTTCTCTATTTAGACCGATCAAATCAGCAGAAACAGCCCGTTTTCAGGCCACAAAGACCATGACAAAGACCATGACACTATGATCTCTACAGCTAACCTCTTTTGAGGGACTGCGTGCAGTTGTAAAAGCCAGTTTAATAGGCGGGACTACCACCAAAAATATAGTATATAGAGTATAATGAGTATAATGTTGTACCCTACAATCAAGAAATTCTGGTTTCATCGAACTTTGTCCTTTAAGTTAAACTTTTCAAGTGTACATTTGAAATTGTATTAAATGCTCAAACATAAAAAAAGGGTTTGTTTCTAGTCTATGATCTTGCAGAAACTTTAAACTGGCAAATACGAAAGATGAATCAGACGACGGACTGAGGTGCTTTACGACTTTACTGCATTGTGTCCATGTTGGATGAGGGCATGATAAAACAGCATGCGCCATGTGTTGAACACAACAGAATACAGTCTCCAACTAAGTTAAAAAACACCTGAAAACCATGTTTCCAGCTCCAAGCAGAATACACAAGTTTTATAAATTAACCTTTCAATCTGTACAGGTGGAGGTGCAAGAGGTATTGGGAGGTTTTGCGAGGTTTTGCATTTAGTTTGTGCAAATCCAACTTTTAAGAGTAAACTTTAAGAACATTTCTCACACTACACAAAAACATGTTGAGTTAGTCATTTGAAAATATTCACCAGAACACAGCAAAAAAACATGTTATTGAACACGTTTCACAGAAGTTATAAACTACACATTGTATTAAGATTATATTTTCAAGTCATGTCTTATGACAAGAGAAAGAACATGTTTCACAGAGCAGTGAATGTATTTTGTATTTCCCCAATACCCTTCATACCCTTTTGGTATTTGCATCTTGCTAACCCATAGCGATACTTAATATTCTTGTCGGAATATGTGTGTTGTATATGCTCTTAGATACTGCACTTAAGATTTAACAACATTTTGTTGTCTCCAAATGTATCTGTACTGTTAAATCCGTTTCCCTCATCATCAACTACATAAGAACTTTATGTCAAATCCATAAATTACAGGATGATCCCATGACACCTTAGTCACCAGCTCATTCCTCATTGGCTGTCGTCCGTCAGGTGGTCTGGCCAGTACTGGTCTTGCATGTAGTGGTCAATGGAGACTGGTCCTGGCTGTGCCAACTCGTCTCTCACACTCGTTCTGCTCCACAGCTCTCTCTCCATCTCGTTCTCCACCAGCTTGTATACGTCCAGAGCTGCCAGGGCATCCTCTACCGAGCAGTGGCCTTTCCTCCCGCTCTGGTTAAACACAAGACACAGGATGGCCATTTAAAATCATGCCAGAATCCAGCTGTGAAGTTGTTGTGAGTGAACACAACCTTCCAATAAAGAGTGGTAGGGATAATTGTGGAGCCGAGCTCTTTCCAGCACCTCGTCGAGAACACGGAAACTAGCTTATTCTGTCTCAGGGGTCCCGCCAAAAAACATGACATGCATGCACATGGATTGAAACTGGGTACAGCAGAGAAAAAAACATCAGTTTTTAGGGCAGTTTGGAGTCACAGCCATACTTATTCTGTTACTGTTACGTATTCTAAACGGTTATTGTTACTTATTCTAAACTGTTATATACACAGCCATACAGCCAGTAACAATGACGACTATCGATGGCAAGTGGAGAGGCCGTGCTTGTCCGAGTTAGATTTGGATGATGTCGCCGTTACCCGGGCAACATGTTTGACTAGCGTAAGTAACGCGCGCCCAGCTACGTTGTGAACGGTCGCTGATTTATTGATCGCATTTTTGCCATCACATTTTTTCCACGCAGAATCTGTAATGTTCCCACACGCCTGGGGGATCTTCTCTCCACACAGCCTCCAGGCAACGAACACAGACAGATACAAATATGTTGTTTTAAAGTTCAAGTTTAGCTATATATTACTTTGGTTTCTTTCGTGTAATGTTTATTTTTCTTTTGAAAAGTGGCAGCTTTACTTCCGTTGGTTTTCTTGTGCTGCACTTTGATTTACCTTTTCTGAATCATTAACCTGTTCTCTTGTTTTGGCAGGTCAAAGAGCATTTTATGCCTAGTGAGCCTACCCTGGGTTTATAAAAGGTAAAAAAAAATAATATAAACTTAACCGAAAACCATGCCTGAAAACAGCGAAGCGAAACAAACTGTGACTTATCTGATACCCCTAATATCTTGGCAAAAATACGGTTGTTGTTTTCTGCGTTATGTAACAGTGGAGCATGGAGGTCAACTGACCTGGATGCTCCGGTCCAGAAGCTTGTTGGCCAGGATCTTCAGCGAGAGGCAACGGTTGTGGGGGAACCCCGCCAGCTTTCTAACGTGACGACTGCTGCCCACATCTCGGACCATGTGACACGGATGGAACATGTCCAAGGCCTTGAAGTCATTGTAGATGGAGTGGCCCACGATCACTTTGCCCTCCAGCATGCAGAGAATCTAGAGGAAAGATGCAAACACAAAATGAGAAATGTGTACTTAATACTCTGTAAACTGATGTCAGGTTAGCAAGTGGTATTAGGGGAAGAGGTAGAAGGAAAACACCCAACATTACAATATTGTGCTTTATCATTTATTATGATTTTGCGCACATATCTAAAATGCCTGCAGAATACTGCAGTGAATGTGGCTGACACTGTAGTGGGAGTTAGTGGTGGAGCGGTGTGGACATTTTCACACCGGTGGATGTCTTCTGAGAACACCGCGGTTACCAGTAACACTGCTTCCCTCTGCTTTAGGGCCCTAACCTAACCCAAATGTGACCCACTTGGGTTAAGTTTTATTTAAAGGGCAATTTAGGTTGTCAACAAAGAAACATAAAACATTTTCTAGTAAATTTGAAGATAACAGGGGGGTTAATAAACCAATTCATATAATGATATATATTCTGATAAAATGTTAAATATTCTCATTCTAATTGTGTCTGTCTATTTATGAATTGCCATCCATGCACCGACCGCATCACACACATCCATGCACCAGCACAACTGACACAGAACCCACCGTTATCCACAACACTAGTGAGTGTTTTTCTTTGACTCCTTTTGACCCTAGACTACCATCCTACCATCCTCTCTTTCATGAGGCCCAAAGCCAAGACAAAGACCTTTCTAGGACGTATTGTACATTACTAATAGGCACATTTTCAAAGTGAAAGATGGCAATCAATGTATGACGATTCTGGCTTGGACCCAGAAAGAGAGAGAGAGACAGACAGACTTATAAGGCCGCCCTCACCTCTTCCCGGGCCTCGGTAAAGGGCACAGCGTTCTGGAGGTGGTGTCTCTGGATGCCGCTCCAGCGGGTCCGGTAGTCGGTGACGGGCTGACAGGGGCGGATGTACTTGTCGTAGAGCACGTTGCCGCCGTAGTCCAGGATGCTGCAGCGGGCCAACTCACTGCACCTCCCTCTGGGCCCCGTGCCCACCATCTCGCAGTCCAGGGACACCAGCAGGGCCGGGCACGGGCAGAGCGCCGGGGAACTGCGTCCGCTCGCCGGGGGACTGGCCTCAGATGAGAAGCCGCTGTCCGAATCCCAGCGCTCCCCGAGAGCCGTGGCCGCCCCCGGGCGTTGGGCTACTTTATGAAGACCGGAGGACGTAGATGCCTGGGAACCATACAACTGCTGCCCGCTTTCTGACGAGTCAGTCCTTGTAGCGCCCAAGCTCAGAGAGCTCGACAAACAGGCTGTGCTTTTTTTGACCATCGTATTAATTTCAAGGCTGTCAGAGTGAAATTCTGTTCTCTTCCTCTTCAAGCTGGCGGATTTGCTTTTCCACTGGTGTTTGCGATTTGGTTTTGCAGTCTCGACCACTCCAAGCATCATGGTTTTCCTGCATAAATCCCTATAGTTATTGGGAGAAGATGTGTGAAGCGTTTCGCTCTGATGTGACGCTGCTTCCATTGATCAGTTGGTGCAACTGGTAATGGAGTCATATCTAGAGAAAATGACAAAGAAAGGTAACAAATTTAATAAAAAAGGTTTGATGAAAAACAAACATTGCATTTGTCACAATACGTGTTTGGACTTTGATGGTACATACAGGAGCGAACTGTACACACAGTTTGACTAGCCGGTCACTTCAAGCACCTGGCTTGACTCACATGTCCCTGCCATGCAGCAAAATATATCAGCTTTACCTACTCACAGTTGGAGAGCAGCTCTGGTATAGCTTCTGTATATGGTCTTGGGTGCATTTAATACAGTTATAACTGCAGATATAGTGTAATAATTTACAATGCTAGTAAAAACATTTAAAATAACCTACTTTTGAATGCATGACACGTAATATTGCAATGACTTGCAGTAATCACCGTCTATCGCTCTCAACCGCCGTGTGTGCTTAAGCTATAATAGTATTGCTTAGGTGGGTTGATTAATATTATACGATATATTCATAATATGATATATTGTTAAGACTGCTAAGAATTAGAACATATCAACTTAAATCTCAATGATTGCCATGCGAAGTTCCAGTCTCTTTAGTGTGTAATATCCCGAGGTGTGTGACGTTGTACGGGTCATTTGATACGGAATGCTATTTTTAAACGTAAGTGAATGTTATGTTGAGTAAAAATCGATAAAGCGATTAGGATGTCCTGGTGGTTTCCGGTAACACAAAGGTTATCCTATTCTGAATTAGCATAGAACAAAACAGCATTTTAGATTGAACATAAACTCATCATAGTGTGAGTTCTGTAGAGCTAGGTCGCCGTGCTGGTACATTAAATACATTACAATGAGCTACGGCGTGATGTTTAGTGGAGAGAGGCCGAAAAACAGACTTGGAGGTAATGCTGACTAAGAATGACTTGAGCGGTCAGCGAGGCAGGGTCCGGTCAGACCACCACCACCACGCCGGGGGTCTGGGCTGCTAACGAGGCCTTTAGGAGGCCGAGGACTTAGCAACTCACAACGTCCCCCGCGCTGCTATCCAACCAGAACAGTTAGACACGTGGCCACGGCCGTTTAAATGTTTAATGTGGTAAAATATAGTGTGAGTATCCGTGAAGCCGTGGCGATCGCTCCATGTTATGATGTAAGCTACCGACTGACACGTCAAACCGACAACAAGCTACTTGTTCAAAGATTGTAAAAACCGTTCAACAAGGATCATATAATGTATTTAGCATCTATACAATTACACACGACATGTCGCCTACATATATATACTACCAGGTGCGATTGAGAAGTAATGAGCCATACCTTTCTGCGAACACGTGTAAATAGCGAATAGCAGCACTGTTCAGGTTCTTTGCTTCGCTTGCTTGAAATTGCAGTTTGTCAGATATAGATTGATATTGCTGCCACCTTTCGTACCGGAGTAACATTGCACATATTGTTTTTATTTAAATAAAAATAAATCATACCACTAAACACAAATTCAGCAAATTTCCGAAACAAATGAAGCAGCACTAGAAATGCCTTCTTAAGTTGTGTGAAAGGAAAAAAAAGTCATGATGATTAAAGGTCATCTTCAAACCATCAATCATTTTGCTTAACTTAATGTTTGGGATTTTAAGCCATCATTATCCCAGATTTAAAAAAAATCCACAGCAGATCCACCCACACAGATATGAATACTATGAAGTTCTGGTTCCATACTTTGTAAAGTATGTAGATCCAGATAATCTTAATATATGGCAGGTAATTTTAATAACCACCACAAGATTGATTGTTCAAATTAAAATACAAAGAGGATCAGGTAACACAATCGCTACAACAGACATGAGCTCAAAAGACCTTGTAGAAAACCATCTGATTCTCATTACTACATCTTACAAGGTTTGGCAGAGAACGTGGAAGGTGAAGGGGAGCACCTACAGGGTGGAATGCAACATTGAAACATGACAGACTTAATTGATGCATCGTGGAGCGCATGCAGGCTTTATATGGTGCAGAGATGGTAAGGCTTGTTTAGGTTTCTTAATTGCACAAGATTATGGAGACTGTGACCAGCCATACACTCCAGTACAGTAGGTGGTGCTGTATGCACATTTTCAGGTGGTAACAACTTTCCTTTAGATGGGAGTGAAATCCTCTGCATGCACCCTTCAGAGTCCCTTTCAAAATGCATACAGTAGTCAATGTTTACTCTTTGCCTCTCCAACCATACCAAGTATACACATATTTCAAACCCTTCAAGAAGGCGGTTTTATTTGTATTGAATGAATGGTTACATATTAGTTTTACCATTAAGTTGATTGTTAATTTTCTGCAATGTTCTTTAAGCTGCCAATTATATGAAAAGGTGCTATACAAATAAAGCCTGTTAATAGTCAGATGGATTGTATAATCTGGCTAATCATTTATTTTGCCAAAAGCCATGTGGCAAAATAACAGAGTCTCATCTAAAAAGGATTTAATCCAAGTATGAATACCAAATTATTCCAATCAATCCAACATTCTTTCGAGTTTTGTGGGCCTTTTATTTTCATGATCCTTCCAATGTACAAAAACAAAGACCAAGTACAAAAAAAAACAAAAAAAACAAACGAATCACCATAACCAATACCCCTTGTCAAGAAGACGACAAAACAAAAGCTAAAGAGAGATAGATGAGTGGAATGGCGTCTAACCAAAGTGCAGCAGTCAGAGGTGTAGTAGACAGACGGGGGTGGGGGGGAAAAACTAAACATAAATCTATAATTTTTAGCAAACTGTCCCCCTTTAACTATTTTTGTCGTTTGATTTTGGAACAGGCAGGCCCTGGCCACCAATTCTTCTCAACCTACCACAGTATTTCCAAGAGCAGCCCGAGACCCCCAAAAAAAGGGAAGTTTGGCGCGGCATTCTGACTTGGCTTTTAAGAGCATTCTGTAGTGGACTACAAAACAGGAATATAATTTAGTTCTTTCTGTAAGGACTCCCCTGGCGCCTCGCAGCAGACCGCAGGGTCCTGGGAAGGGGGGAGCTGGGGTGTAGGGTTCCAGTCTGAAGGGGCTTATAGCTCAGTGCTCTTCTTCTTCTTCTTGGGCTCCTCTGTGGTCACCAGCGGGTTGGTGGCCTCCTTCTTCAGGTAGGAGAGGAACTCGCTCACCTCTCTGCCTCCCTGGAGCCAGAGCACAGATAGAAAACCATCAGCAAAAAGAAACACATTTCAGTGTTTACTTTGAACTTTGAAATAAAGCTAGTTCGTTTTTTTTTTTTTACAAACCTCATATTTCTTTGGGTTCTGTTTCTGTCCAGCTGGGGCAAAGAATATTGTGGGGAATCTGTCGACATGTAAAAGATATAAAAAATTAGTCCAAGAGGGAGGGATGGAAGAATTAATTAATGAATATCCATCAATGCATGAAATCCTGACTGGGGCTGGAGTAACACTCACCCTTTGACATCATACTGAGATGGAACATCATTGGCTGTGGCATCCATCTTGGCGATGACCACATTGGGATCATTGGCCAGCTGTCATAGAGGAGGGAAACCATTGGTCATTTACAATGTAATCACACACACACACACACACACACACACACACACACACACACACACACACACACACACACACACACACCTTTTCTCCCAGCTCCTTGTACTTGGGCTCAAGACTCTTGCAGTGGCCGCACCACGGAGCGTAGAACTCAATCAGAACATCCTTGCTGTCATCATTGACAATGGCGTCAAAGTTCTCGGCCACAAGGACCTAGGAGGAGTCAGGGACAAGGTGGTGGTCGATGGACACGGATTAGAACAAACTATGGCTGTTAAAGGTAGTCAGTGGTTCTTAGTATTGATGTTGTATGAGGGGAAGAAGTTTACAAAGACAATAAATGTGGAGTGTGTGTTGTTGATGGCTGGTTTAAACAGCCTCACCCAGCCCCAGATATAATCAGCCTGAGCTGTTTAAACCAGCCCACACCCACCCACACCCACACTTTAGTCATTCGTCTCACTAAATACAAGAACAATTTGGAAACTGCACTTTGGGAAGAAATTGCAGATCTTCAGACAAATTATTTTGCACAAAAGTCTTCATAATAGAAGCTGCCAATGTGCTGACCTTCACTGGGCCATCATTGTCTTCTGGGATGGGCTCTGACTTGAGGTAGCGCTTCAGATTGCCATCGAAGTAGTCTTGCAGGAAGCGCTCCAGGGCCTTTCCATCACGGCTGTGAGAAAGCAAATGGCAACATTAAAATCCTCTGCCCTGGAAATCTGGTTTATGGAAAAAACACACCTGAAGAACAGGTTGTGTCAAAGTCTGATCAAAAACACAATCAGTCTAAAGTGCACTGAAGAAACCATTTCCATATTAGGTCAGTTAACATTCTCAATATTATCCCGACAGCGTTCATCAAGAGTCAATGATCCTTTTCCGTGGCATTTTCCCATGAAATTGTACAAACATGAGGACCAATAAAGTCCCATATCAAAAGTCCCCATCATGGATTCACATTTACAAACTCCATTAAGCAGTTTAAGGCCAGAGGTAATCGGTCTGATTCAACACATCTCCAGACAGTGGCACCCACGTGAACTCCTCGCTCATGATGTATTTGTCTCCCTTGCTGGTGCGGATGCCGATGACGGGCAGCTCCCCGGTGCTGGCATCCAGACCCATCTCAGCGATGTCCTGGCTGAAGACGTTTTTGCTGGCCACAGCAAAGTTCAGTGACTTGCCCTGATCCAGGAAGCTCTTGGCCACCTTCATTACCCTGAAGTACACAAAAAAGTGGGCCCAGCCGTTAGAAGCTTCAGAGACCCAAACTGGGACATGTTTCTATGGCTCTTCGCCGTTTCAGGTTGGAGTAAGTAGGGTTGGGCGGTTTCCGGTTTTAATGGTGCAGTGTGGCGTGTGAGCTTATACCGGTTTAATTTTATGCAAACCAACTGTTCCGGTATTTGTCATTATGAGACGTTCTGGCAAATTAAAACGTAGCCTATTGCTTACATCAGCAACTTACGTTGATGCTAAACATAACTTGTATTGCATTAGAAACATGCAACATATATAATATTATGTTTGTGGCCTAGTTCACATGCCCGTCGATAGACCTTTATTTCTCATGCCTTTTCTGTTGATTAACGTTACACTTCGATGATGTTCAATTTTGTTCATCTCTTGATTGCACTGCGAGTAGGCTACCGAATTATGCCATCCTAAGTTGTTATTTAGTTATTGATTTATAGAGAACATTTAGATATTTGCACTAGGATGCAGTCTTATTTTATTTATAATTTTGATGTTAAAACTTGTGATAAACATTACAACCGAGTGTTACTCGGTTGTAATGTTTGTGCTGCTAGTCTTCTCATGTGCGGTTACAAACCAAAAGATTAACTTGCGCCTGTGGGCACGCGGTTGCCAGGAGGCGGATCGTTCAAGCAGCAGACACAAGTTCGGTTGCGCCCAATATCAAGTTTGTTGTAGAGCTCTCTGCAGCCCAGAAAGCATGATCAAATAAACTATTTTCCATGTTTCCCCTGTTTATTATTTAGTAAGCAAATCTAATATAATAAATATTTCCAAACAATTGACCCTAGGAGTAAGTCTTCTGGTAGTTTTTAGTATTCATATGTACATACACTATAGTATAGACAATTTGGGGAATTTAAGAAGAACCATCCAGCAAGTTAACCGTCATGAGTAAAAGAGAAAATGGACTTGCTACATGTTATTTTGTATATCTGTATTTCTGATTCTGATTTCCCTTTTAACTAATGGTTTAAGTGGATTTAATGAAAAAATATCAAAATAGCAATACTTAAATTAAAAAAGGAGAGATGGTAAAAAACGTTTTTTTGCTTACATTCCAAATGGCTAAGTGAAGTTTTTATATAACCAAGTACACCTAGTCCACTACACCTAAGTGTGCCCTAGTAGCTTAAAGACTAAAATAATACACATTGCTAACATGGGTACTGCCAGCTAGGTCTAGTGCCAACCTGTTCCTCCAGTAGTTGGAGCCCTTGGGGTTCTTCTCATAGTCCACATCATAGTAGGCCACCAACAGATCCTTCCCCTTCAGCTGATCCTTGTTGTCGTCTGTCATGTATGGGCATATTCCAAAGCTGCAGGAGAAGGAAACCATTAAAGCCATTTGGTTTCACTAAAAGCTAGTGCAAGTAAATGTTCCTTCCATAGAGGGATTTACACACATTTTATAGCATTAAATCAGGGCAATGTTTGACTCGGGCCAACTTTGTAATTTAAATATTTCTGCAGCTTTTATGCTGGGTAAATATTTGTCTGAAAACCAAGTAAAGATTGGGATTCCAGTAATCATTTCTACTGTTGAGTACAGCAGAATTCAGTGGACATAATTAAAAAAACATGCCAGCTCAGCATTTGATAAATTACAAATAAATAAGAAAAATACATAAATAAATAAGATCCAGACACTCACATGTTGTCCTGGATAAACTTCTTGATCTTGTTACTGGTGAACGTATCCTCGCTGAATGCCACTGTGCTCTCCTCAAACTTGTTATTGAGTAGCGTTGGCCGGAAGAGGACCACTCCCCTGTAAAGCGAACAGAGTCAACCGTCAAACACAGAACGCTCCCCTCCAACAGGCCCAAGCCAGACAGCATTCTCTGAAACTCGTTTTATTTACTTGGTTTTAAAAATCAAACAAGATAACACTAAATCAATAATGAACTGCAAGAGAAGTGCAACATACTCATCCTGGATGCCATGTTTCTGCAGGAGCTCCTCAGAGTTGGTGTGGGCAAAGTGGTACGACTCCCTCAGTGCACTGGCCGCCTTAAGGAACTCTGTCTGGGCTGTGCTTCCACCATCAGCAAAGAACCCTGAAGAAATGGAGAGATTCAATAAGTGTTGCCAGAGGCACTACAGTGGGCCATCTCTGCATGTGTATTCTCTCCCTCTCCACCTCGTCTCTTGAACATAGCAATATCCATGTTTGGAAAGGTTGGTGATTATGCATTTTTTATGTGGAATCATATCAGACAAGCACATTGCACACATTGATGCACTAACTGATTGTGAAAAGTGCCCCAGAAATGCTAAACAATTATTAACAACTTAATTCCCGATAAATGGAAGTTGTAGTTTAGTAGAATAAAAAAAGGCAGAAATGTGTGAAAGTTTGGTTAAACTGCTACAGTTACTGTTGACACACACCCTTATTCACACCATTTCAGCATTTAAGTATGGTAGCATGAACAGAAATTAAAAATATTTACCGAAGTACACAAATCAATGAATTGTTGCAGTGGAAGAAGTGAAAAAGCCACCTCCAACAACTCACCTACAACACTGGCGTCTTTGCCTGCAAGAAGCTTGTCAAAGTCTGCCTGAGTCTCGATCGCCACAGAAGCCGGACCCGCCTGTTTCTTCAGGTGCCCAACGATGCCGTCTAGAAGGAGCCAATCAGAGGGAGGAGAAAATAAATGAATGGATAACAACAACAGAGGGACAAAAGTTGGCCCACAGCAACATGAACATGTTGATGGTACACAGCAGGGCTCTCAGGTAAAGCATGAAGTTAAATAGCCTACATTATTCATTATTATTCCTAATATTATGTAACCGACGATGGTTGGTGAATTAAAGCACTCTTAAAGGGCCCCTATTCTACCACGAGGTGTGAGTGTGATTAGCCATTACAAGCCATTTCAACATTGTCATATGACTAAAATTGTCATTGACATAGTGACATCACACAGTGGGAGTGTCCACCCAGATGTATGATGACTAATCAGACTCACACCTGGTGGTAAAATAGGGGTCCTTTAAGGGTTCTGGAGTGAGGTTTACCATAGAGGACCTATGTCAACTCTGCAGTTTTCAAAAAGAGATCCTAGATCTGAAAGCCAATCACCTGCGGTTCTGGGACCATCATAGCCACCAGCGTCCTCCCCATCCCTGAAGATCTTCAGTGTCGGGTACCCACTGACTCCATACTTGCTACAGACAGTGCTGCTGGATGTGCAGTCAACCTAAAATATATATATTTTTAAATGACATGACAACATTGTCCCAGTATGTCCAGCAATGCAATACAAAGTGAGGTTTAAAGTACATCAAGTGGTGCAATACCTTGGCCAATGAGACAATGCCCTTCAGGCGCGTGGCAGCTGCTTCATACTCAGGTGCTAGGCGTTTACAATGGCCACACCTAAGAAAGAAAGGATATGGTTATCTGCCAAGCAAACGCAATGAACGCCTCTGTGGGAATCTTAACCATGTGTTGAATATGATAAAGATAAGAGTTGAGTTGAGTTAATTGTCAGTAATCATGTAAGGATGCCGAAATCTGACAAAAAAAAAACTTGACTGAAAATATTAAAATGCAAGGGTAAGAATATTTCGTTCGTTGCAAATGAGTGACTGAGTTAATATACCAAGGAGTTCAAGCCTGTTCAAGTTTGGCATCGGAAACTATGCAACAGTATAGGAGGCTGGCCACCAATCAGAGGTGGCCACCAAAACTTCCCCGGCCAATCAGGACGTTACAACAGTGTAAGGCCGAACCACACGAACTTCCTTAGCATTCTCACGCCGTAGTAATATCTAACGCAACCTTTAAAGTGACCAGGTGGATTAAAACTCGTCTCACACAATATCTACACTACGTGCAATTGGGTTGGATAATTATGGTATTCCTTTGCCGTGCACATATAATTACGTCTCCAACATAGGCACTGGTCTTGGCATAGCATTAGCCGCTAACGGCTATCTGCAAACCAAAGAAATCGTCGTAGGAGTGCCATTTCAAACACATGATTGACACCCCAGAAAGGAACCATCTATTTTCTGCAAAAATGTAACGATACAACACAACTAAATCCACGGGTGGCGTCGATTAAGCCATTTAATACATTTTAAATTCAGAATGATATGCAAACATAATTTGAAGCACCCAGCAGTTTAGTCCACAGCTCATTTTACATTCATTTGCATGCACCCACTTTCACACAGCAGCCTACTGCTTCTAGTACTCATCTGACAAAGCACTAGACACACACGACTCACCAAGGGGCGAAGAACTCTACAAGGATCATGTCATGGTTCCCGATCCTGCTCTCGAAGTCGTCATCTGTAAACTCTAGCACGTCGCTGGCCTGGGAACACCCGGCGAGAACAGCCAGAACAAATAACCTCAACATCTCAGCAGAAGCAAACGTCTTTACGGTGGAGAACGCCGTGCAAATAAGATACGGATAGCCTCTATCGGTGCGATACAGGCAGAGGGGGACTTCCGTAAAGGCCAAATGTAGGATTCAGAAAAGAAAGAGAAAGCGTTGGTTAGGCTACAATAACCGGGGCCTCTCAAACGAACCAGAGTGTGGCATCCTACCATTGGGTTTTGAACCTCGTCATTCTGCCTCGATCAGCCAATAGGAGGGAGGCACACGTGATGTCCTTGTCTCAGTACCAATCGCAGTTCTTCAGGGTAAACATGAGTTGTGACGGAGCGATAGTAATGATAGTAGAGCTTTTATGTTCGTTTTAGTTCATCGACGTCTATAGATTGTCACAAACCTCGAGGTTACCTCATTAACGTGGTGTGTTGGTAGGAGTTGAACAGCCAGGTGGGATCATTTAATTTAGGAATTTAAGAAACGTTGCATATATTTCTGTGTTAAATACGAATGTGAATACATATTTAGGCCTATAAGTATTGGATACGGAGGAAATATCAGTAGTGGGCGATAATGACAAATATTGTTGTATTATTAGGTATTCACAGAGTATCTGTGGATACCTATTGTTATTATTATTATTATTATTATTATTATATTAATTATGTTAATCATTAATTAATTAATTCATAGCGTCTAATTTGGTGTTTCTAATCACGTTATTTTATTGATTTAGTAACATTTTATTTCGTAATGTATTAGATCATTATTTTTATTTTTAAATCCATCCAACTATAGTGTAGTGAGGACACAGCCTAGCCTACTTACCGGTCCTTGGTCACGCTACCTGGCTGGTATTCTCAGTGTCCTTGATCGCCATCTGTACAGGAACATGTAATTGAGTCTTCCATGGTAACAGTAAATCTATGCTCCATAAGCATGAATGATGTCGGCCTACGCAGAACCAAACAAAACACGGGTTTCAGGTTACTTTGAATGGAAAATAGAGATTTAAAAAAAGTTACTATTCAGGACAGGTCATCTGAAATCAATGTAACATATCATATTGGAATAGGTTTCTTAGGGAGGAGGATTGAGTGACACAATGAATGTGTGTGGAAGTTGCACTCTCACCTCATTATAGGGCAGGCCTACTCATTTAGCTGTGGGCAATGTAAACCATCCCCCCTGAGTTTTTCACATGTAATAGAGGTAGGCCTACAACAGGTAAAATTATCAATGGTTGAAAACTCATTTCACTATGTGATCCTGCTTTCATCTGCACACTATTAATTACGGGTGTCCGGTTGTGTGTCGTTTACAAAGGAGGAGGGTTCTTATTTGCTGTCCTCGTACAACCTAAAAGTGAGATGTGAAGTTTAACAACCGTTTTGTTTAGTACATGTCCACACCCTAATGGCATTATATGATATAGGCTATTCATATATAATGTTCACATGCAAATATACAATAATGCTTAATATATTCTACTTATAATGTCAACCATGTGGCTGATTTAGATTTAGAACATTGGTGTTAAAAATGTATACTTCAATGAACTTTGGACCTATGCATGCCCTGCATAGGCCAAACACACCCATACAAACTCAAGTACACTGTGTGATAAGAAAACAGTGTAGGCTACACATACCCGATTAATTCTTTCTCCAGAATTAAAAGTACATTTAGTAGCCTAATTTATCAGAATGTCCTTTCTGCCCTCCATTATGTGTGATATTAGGCTACTTAAATCCAAGTCCTATTTTAGTGTAGTTGGTTTTTATCATACCATAAAGGCATCAGTATTTCTATAAAATATTGAACGAATTAGTTAAATACATGAATTAATTAATTCATCATTGTTGTAGTAAGACGTTTCTACCACTAGAGAGCTCTCTCGCGGCGATACATGTTATCAGTTGTCTTTGAAAAGTCAACTACATTAACAATATAATAGGCGACATTGGCTTTTGATTCAAACGGCGTTGTCGTCAGTGATCGAGATTGTAGTCAGAAGATCAAAGCATCCTTTTTTTTAGGAGGAGCAGGAGTAGTGTATAAGTAAGAATAGACAGTGAATGTTGACAATATAGCCTAGGTCTATAGGCTATAGTCCCCCCCCCCCCCCCCCCCCCCCCCCCCCCCCCCCCCCAAAACACCAACCTGCCGTCTCTGCCATAGCGGGAGCTGGACTGTGGAGGACTCAGGTTCACCCTGCGAGAGGTCTTCTTGTCTCGATCGTCCTCCCGGCACGACTAGAGAGA
>OOFB01036689.1:60143-76731 GCA_900323305.1 Trachyrincus murrayi
GGAATAGGCCCCCCCCCCCCCCCCCATTGAAGCACAAGACTGCAACTTTGCCTCTCTAAGATAATGTTTGACTGTACAGGTCCGCTGGCCGAGACCTTGGGCTGGCCAGCAGCTGATCCTTTTTAATCTCTGCCCTTCAGACAGGCTCCTATTTACAGTAAAGATACAGCTGAAGAGGAAGTCCAAAAACCATACAGAAATAATTAAAAGCCAGATTCAATGCAGCCCGGAGCATTGTGACCAGGATGCTGTTGCTTATTGACAATTCTGATATGGCTTTTTGGATTTTTTAACAGATCCCATATGTTTCATGATCTACATTTCAGGAAACCTTCAAAACCTTTTATTAGCCAGTACATGTTTGAGATGGTGAGTTTTTTCTTTGTGTGTGTGTGTGTGTCCCAGATAGGAGAGTTATTTTCGGTACCCCTTCACTCCTGGGTTGGAGTCCCCGTTTCCTCCGTGAGATGGTTGTCATGGTAACCCACAGTCTTCCATTTGCCGTGCCAGAGAACCAAGGTTCACGGTATTATATGCATTGGACGCTCTTATAGAAGCCGACAAAATGCACTGTGTTTTCATTCATGAACGAACAATATGGAGAGATTAGAAAGAGAGGAAAGGACATAAACAGAGATAGAAAGAGATTCAACGTGATTGAGAGGATCAGAGAAGGGTGCTGGTGGTGGTGGTGGAGGTCCCCTTCATATCTCAGCTGTGTGTTTCTTCTCAACACTGAAGGCCCTGTTGTGTGTGTGTGTGTGTGCTACATTACAGACAACACAGTGAGACATTGCTGTGGATCAGACCATGCACGTGCCACCACACTTAGTTTAGTTGAAGGCAAACTGCTGGCATCTTTGTATACAGCAATGCAGTTACACATGACCGTATTTCAAATGCATACTCCATACTAGTCTACAATAGAACAGTGAATTGGGTTTTGATCAGAACTTTTACAATGATCGAGTAACAACGGGACATTGTGGAGGCCTTGCATCAGAATACATATACATATTGTCACAAGACACCGCCCATGCCTTAGTTATCACGATCAGGCTGCTGGGGTTTAAAATCCATAGTTACAGCAGTCCAGTCCCACCTCTTCAAGTTTGGCCGTAGTAAAGCCGGCCAAAGTCCACTCAGAAACCAATAGCGGAAATACAAGTAGCAAATGTAAAAGTGGTGACAAAATGAGAGCCAGGACAAGTATAATGTTAAATAGATGGTTTCTTTAATAAAACTACATGAAGACATTCAATGGTTGAAGTTGGTGTGTCTTCATTTGTTTTTAAATGACAACTTTTTAAGACCCCGTTGTTGTTTTTGTTGTTAGAGCATTGCTAAACACCTCTGGGTAACCCTGAGCTGAGTCTTAGTGGTCGCTCTACATTCAGATGGACCTGGGATGATGACAGGAAACACACACACACACACACACACACTATGGAGATTAGAGAACAAATTATTTAAAGGTGCTGTAGGTAAGATTTAAGAGCTATAATTTGATTGTAATCTGTTAGAAATGCCATAGCCACCCATCAGCTATTACTGGTTGAAATGCGCTGATTCTCTTCCCTCATTGGTTCGGGGAATCCATCTTGAATGTCAATCACAGGTGCGTGAATGCAACACTTCTCAATGGCAGAGAAACGTAGGGAGGGCGGGAGCAGAGAGGGAGGGGACGTTTTTGGCGTTTTTTTGTTTCGACATCTTGCTCTCTTATCCTGCTCTCTCACAACTGTCAAATCTTACTTCTTAGCAGCTTTAACTATACAATCACAATGTTATAGATGTCTTCAAATGTAAGTAAGTATGGCCAGTTAATACAGGGGCATTGACTAACACACACAAAGTATAGATCATGCATGAGGAGACTTTATATATATATATATAGGTAGCCACCATGACTATGCTGTAGGCATGGATATGAAGAATATCTATGGGAGTGTTTGTGTATGTATGTGTCGGGCCCAGGGGGGTGGGGGGGGTCTATTTTGCATTGGTGGATGGGGGCACTTTGATGTCTTGGCCCTTCTCCAGTTTCTTCTCACACTCGATTAAGTAGTTGACCCCATCAACCACTGTCTGCACCAGCTGGACCTGAGGGACACACACACACACACACACACACACACACACACACAATGTGAGATTTGCCGTGGGTTTGCTATGGCTAGCTAAGTAGCTGAAAGGTGACAACCTTGTCTTGTCCCTCACTGCATACTCTAAAGTGATTAGAATGGAAAACCACTCTATGCTTGATCCTCAGCATCAGTAATCAATTTGATTTGGCCAAATGGTCTCTTATCCCCCCTCTGTGAAACTCTTCAGTGCTCTCTCTCCGTCCCTGACCGATGAGAGAGAGCGGAGCAGAGGACTACTGGGACGTCTGAAGAGATTTGAAACTGTAAACTTAAAGTGACAATGTGTAAGATTTACTAATATATTTAGATATTTTTTAGATCTAGATATATCTGCAGTATATGCCGATAGCAAATAGCAACAATTCCATAAATTCTATTTCAGGGCCGGGCCGGAATTGACTTTACTTGTAACTACAAGTAAAGTAAATTCCGGCCCGGCGTGCTTGAGTATAAAATTACAGGCACTAGCGTACCCTACCACATGACACTAGTTGCGCTCTTGTTTTGGCAGAGCTAACTACATGCCCAGCGCCTGCAGCTGCAAAAATACCTCAGTGCATGTATGAGAAAGAAAGCAAATGACAAAAAGAGGGGTAAAACCAGGATTAATATTGGTGAATTTGAGAGGTGGAGAGAAATGAAGTTTTGACACGACTCTAGCGTGTTGGCTTCGGCTGCTGGGTGTTATTGAGTGAGTGCTGGCAACCGCAACATGTGGGAGGAGCCACGTTAAGACAAAAAGCGGTTGCAATGTTGTTGTTTTTAAAATTCTTGGCAAACACAAACTCGGCCAGCAGTAGTAAACTGTAAAAGTGTCTGTAAAGGTTTCAAATCAACACCGTGTAGACTGGTCACTGTAGAAATACACTTATTAAAATCCCCTTCTGAAAGCTTCATCCACTCACGCGAATGAGTTTCTATATTCGGTAGAAATTTCCACAATGAAACAGGAAGCAAGCCGTAGCTCCGCCCCTTGCAGTTCCTGGTTTCCGGCCCAGGCTCTGTGCCGTCTCCCCCCAGAAGTTCTGCTATAACATAGGACTGCTGGATCTGAGATTAGGCTGATAATAACAACAAAAATGTTTTGTACTGCCAAACCAGTATTGCAATGTAAATATAGAAGAAACAAATGCGCATTGTCCAAAAAAGGTAAAGTAAGCTTAAAAAAAGAAGCCCCCCTAGCCTACAGATTCAAAAATTATCCCAAAACGTGCTCTGTTGATGTGCTGTTATGCTATTTTTTTCTCGCCGTAATGATCTACTCTGACCTCATACCGATTACATTGCCTAAAATCGCATATTTTGAAGACCGTTTAAAAAAATTTTTTTCATCTGAGCCGTTATGTCCCCATCACTTTTCGACACAAAGTGACGCCCTTGCTTATACATTGTTACTTTTGTGTGTGTGTGTGTGTGTGTGTACCTCGGACTGTCCCAGTCTGTCCAGGTTGGAGATGTCGAAGGTGCTTCCCACTGCGGCGGTGTCGACGCCTCCCGTCCCACGCTTCTGCAGACGCAGGTTGTCCAGGATTTTGCTAAAGCGAGGATCCTGGGAAAAACAAATACGGACGTGTTGAAATAGTTTCATATTACTGCATCAACATCGGTAGACTCGTAGGACAAAGGACGCGAGCGCCCATCCGTGCGAGATAAAAAAAGACGCGAGATGAAATGCCCACGAAGGCGACGGCTAAGCCAATCCAAACCCAGCTTCCCCTGATAAAAGCGCTTCGCTGGAAGCGAAAGAGATCAGTCATGACAGCACCAATGTGAATTATAACTGTGTGTTCTGTCTGTATATATTATATACAATAGGCCTATATTAAGTAGGCCTATACCAAATATATGAAATGTCTCTCAAAGGAATGTCTCAAATTGTAGGCTAACACTAAATACAGTAACTCCGTTCTTGTGTCTGAGACGCCATGCACGCAGAGTATGGATTTTTCAACAGCTTGATTCGTTATTATTCGTTTGTTGCTATAACTTTCATTAAAAAGTGTGGAGTGTGTGTTGTTGGTGGCTGGTTTAAGCCGCCTCACCTACAATAAACCGGTTTATTGTAAAGGTAGTTTGAACAACAGAGCAGGTGGTACATGCTAGCGCTCGTCTCGAGTGTGTGTGGTGGGGGCTGGTTTAACCTGTGGGCCTGATTGGCCAATGCACCACAGGTGTCCAGCCTCACCCAGCCCCAGAGTCTAATCAGTCTGACTCAGACCAGGTGAGGCTGCCAACACACACACTCAACAATAGCTCGTTGAAAAAGGACAGAGTTCTTTCAGATTAGTCTTGTTCTAAAGACTGGACATTGGACAATATTTCACACTATTACATCACTGATATTGATATTCAACACGATTTTTTCCTAATATCAAGGACATCTTGTGGCACTCTGGGAAATTGTGAAACATGGTCCAATGTGTAAACAAGACTGTGTGTGTGTGTGTGTGTGTGTGTGTGTGTGTGTGTGTGTGTGTGTGTGTGTGTGTGTGTGTGTGTGTGTGTGTGTGTGTGTGTTTGTGTGTGACCTTGCTGAGTCGGGGTAGGTTGACGTGGACCCCGGCGCGGAGCCCGGTGCCCAGGTTAGAGGGGCAGGTGAGGATGTAGCCTAGCTTCTCACTCCACATGAACTCCCAGCCCTTCTCCTGGATCATCCGCTCCACCTGAAAGAGTGGAAGAAAGAAAGAAGTGTGTGTGTGGCATTATAGCATGCGTTACTTGGATGTAGATATGTGGAAAACACACACACATGCACAGAGACACACCTCTTTGAGACCCCTGCAGAACCTCTCAAACACCCTCTTCATGTTCCCTCCCTTCTCCATGGAGATGACCCTGGTGTGGTCCTCCTCGTTGATCCACACCAGGAACGTCTTCTCGTTGTTGTGCCTACAGAGGAGCACAGCATTCAACTCACTCAGCACTCAGTTTTATTTTAACACAAAGTCTCATCGCCATCAAAATCTATTTAGCAAGAGAGCCCTGAAACAACTACATATACATCAAATATCACAAACGAGACAATTATGAAGACAACCGAAACGCTCACGGATATTGAAGTTATTCACCCGATTCAAATGTTATCACTCGATAGAATGGACGTTATCAGTGGTTATCAGCCCCATAGCTATGGGTCCTACTCTACCTACCAGTAGATTCAGAGGGCCGTTATCATGGTCATTTGTATGGTTGATCACTGATACCAATACGAGAGGCGTCCAGATCCAGTACATAAGAGAAATCCATGTCTGGGCCGCTTGGGCAGAAGCCCCGGCATCATGCTCAAGATGCAAGAGGCGAAAACAAAATGGCTGACATTTCTTTTATTCTCAGTGGAAAATGCAATATTTTAAGATAGTTTCGGCCTTAATATGTACCTACTCTACTCCACTCTCATGTGGATGCATCGTGGACGAATCGATGATAAGGTAGGTAGACGAAGGTAGGTAGAGTAAGCACCTACTGACCTATAGCTATGGGGCTGATAACCACTGATAACGTCCCTTCTATCGAGTGATAACGTTTGAATCGGGTGAGTTATTAAGCAACATTTTAAAATACCAAAGAAATTAGTAATTGCCCTTGCTGTGCACATTGCCCTTGCTGTGTGTATTAATGGTATTATTGACGAAGGAGACTATTGATGACGGATTTGTTTTTCAAAGGCACAGGGATGTTGTGCGACCATTGCTAATAGGATTCTTCAGATCGATATCCTATCATAGTTAGAAAATACTAGAATTTATATGATAATAATGATACTGTACAGCAAATGGGTTTCAGCCGGGTGCCAGACAGTACGTTAGAGGAATGTCAACCAAACAGTTTATTCTTGACACTTCGAGCCTCGGTGTGAAGGTTGGTTGATAATGTGTCGACATGACACATACAATAGAACTGGTTGGTTCCTGCAACCACTGCTCCTCACTGCACTGATTAAGATTGTATACGCATAGTTTATCTTGCATAGTAGACTTGTTTAGAAGTGTTTGTCCACTGACTACGGTTTAGATAGATCCCTCTCAGACAGTCTCACCTACTAACCCTAACAAGTAGATGTTTTTAAGGTGCTGAAGGGAGGTTATGGGATTTTCTTTCTCGGCGACAGGAAATATTTCAGATGAGCGTGGGGTGGGGGGGAAACCTTTAGTCAAGGAGCTTGTTTAGCCATCGTTTTTCCAAAGCCTTTTCCATTTTTGTCCAAAATTGAAAATATAGCATTTGTAAATGAAATTCTTACAGAGACACATTGCTGATATACGAATACTTCCCTTCGATATGACAGCAGTTAACAGCGACCTTCTAAAACCTATTAGGGTTATGGGGTGATGGGGTGAAGGAGGAGAAATAGACAAGGAGAGACCAAAGACACAAATATTGACAGAAGAAAACAAAGCAGGGCAGCTGGAAGAGAACACGGTGAAAGACTGGAGGCAGACACAGAGGGGACAGAGAGACAGAGAGACAGAGAGAAAAAGTGATCCAGACGGCGAGAGATGCATGAGACGATTCAGTGTACCTATAAGGTGATATGAACAAAATGAGAGAGAGAGAAAGTGAAAGAGAGAGAGAAAGTGAAAGAGAGAGAGAGAGGTTGAATTATTCATAAGGAGTGCCTGACATCCACTAAGTGGAGGAGGGTGAGGGGTGATTGATCCTGGCTGGCCCACAGGTAGCGCTGGGCTATTTGTGGCTCTCTATCTTCCCCTCTATCTTATCGACCGCTCAGAACCATTTTGAAAGTTGAAAGTGCTCTTACCAAATTCCACGGGCATCTGGCCAATCACGTGCCATGCCTGCGCATGTCAGCAGGGGGGACACAGGCTTGTCGAACAGGAAGTGGTCCTGATGTGAACACAGACGCACACAGGGAAATTCAAACAAAGTAGTCAAATTGTGTATTATACGTTGAACGCCATAAGGTTCAGTAAGGTGAGCGTTATGTATATATATATATATATATATATATATATATATGAGGATGTGATTTGCGGATAGAGCGGTTCAGGTGAACTCACGTCGATGAGCTGCTGCTGCTCCTTGTCCGTCATCTGCGTGAGGCTGAAGTACTTCCCGGCCAGGTCTGCACTGAGGCCGGCCAGGGCGTCCACCACCACCCGCTCCACCTCCCGCCGCTCGGCCCGGGTGCAGGCGGGGGGCAGGCTCAGTCCGCGGATGCTGCGGCCCGTCCGCACGCGCGATGACAGCACGTATCGCTCGTCAAACAGGCCCGAATGGAGCTGTCCGAGGGGGGGGGGGAGGTGGACGGAGCTTTGTTGAGTCTGTTTATGTGTGTTCTGTTTTATTTGTGTTATGATAACCATGGTAAGCTTTGTGTCCAGAGTAATGGTAACATCACTTCATTTGGTGCACACTTTCAATTGAAAACATTATATCCTATTGCAAAGTAACAGTATTAGTAGTAATATCAGTATTGGCAGTGGCTATATAACCATGTGTGTGTGTTCCAGTTCCACTATACCTTGCTGGAGTCCAGATCGGTTGGGTGGGTCATAGTACGAGAGTCATAGCCATTGTGCCTCTCTCTGATGATGGGATCCAACAGGTCTGCAAATACCTGAAACCACAATTTCATCAAATTGTATGATTGATTAAAATAAATATTTTTTTTAATCAAATGATCTTTCAATACAAAATATTTCTGTGGCAGTTTCCCCTGCCACATGCCATCTACAATGGCTTTCAGGGCTTCTCCAACAGTAGGACAGGAAGATGATGGTTAAACCGGTTTATTGTAGAGTTTGAGGTAGTTTGAACAGGCAGAGCAGGTGGTACACCAACCACACACACTCCACAATGTCCAATACAACTGAAAAATACTGTAATTCTGTGAAATTTTTTAAACATACATAAAAAGTACATCATCGACAAATGGTAAAGAATTCAACAGAGCGATCTACCAACTTTGAATAACTGCAGTGTTCATTAAATTCCCATACATTTGAAGGCTTAAGAGTTCAGCATAATGAGGTCCCAGGTAAAGAACCGCTCTAATGGGTCTAAAAACAACTCTCTCTGGCGTACATGTCCTTGTTCTAAAACTGAACTTGACGGTGAGTCTGAAACAAGACGAATCAGAGAGGGAATCTGTTCTGTTTATAGCGAGGCAGCAAGATCAAGTCACCTATCAGAGCACATGTGATCACTAAAGCCCAGCTCTGGTGAAACGCTGGCTTGTTGCTCTTCATTCTTCTGATTGGCTAAAAGGATGCAACTGCCAATCAATTGGCAGTGATTTGTATTCGGTACTGTATTATTACAGTACCCATCCCCCGGAGTCCCCTGCACTGCATAGTATTATGGAAGTGACAAGACGAGAGTGTTAATAATACTACTCTGACCTCATAGGTCTCCTCGTCTCCGGCCACCATGCCCACGGTCTTGATGAAGGGGTGGCCTGGGTTGTCCACCCCGGTCTGGATGGCCTGGTCCAGGGTGTAGCCATTGGGAGTGGCCTTATCACACAGCTTGGCATAGATGGCAGGCGTCAGGTGACTGGCCATGCAGTTGTTGTGCTTGCGGAGGTCAGGGTACTCGGCACTAGATTAGACACGCCGTGCCAGATAACAGATGAGTTAGGTGCATGGTGGCACAGCTGTACTGTCGGATAAGAACCGTGTACAGCTGGTGGCAAACAGCAGGAAAGGTAAACATATCATCTGCAAATACAATGGCTTGTACATGTTTTTACATATGGACATATATCCGTTTTGCTGTTTGTTTGTTTTTCAAATTTTGAATAGCTGCCTACACTGGGGCGTAGGGATGTAGGGAAAAACACACACTGCACAGTAGACTGCCCTATGAGGACAACAGCACACACTGTATATAAGACTCATAGCTACCAGCTATCATCAGTTCTCTATGAATGCTGTTGGACAGCGCCAACTCAGAGTTTGAATTGAGACGTGTAAGAAAGCAGACCATGTCACTTCAGTGCTGTTTGCCAGATAATTTAGTTCAAAATATGATTTGTACTGTATATTGTTTGTAAAGCACTGAATGGTTTAGCATATGGATGGTGTAATCTAATAGATCATTATGTCATACTGCATACTGCCCCCTGCACTGATCATTATTCCACAGGCCTACTGCATACTGTAACGTTTGTCGGTCAACCTAATCTAGCTATATGTAACAGCCACGTGAGTATAAACATAGGTTTATTTTGTAACAAAGAGGAAATTAGTTATTTTAAAATCCCATGGCTGTGGGTGCAGGATGCTCAATAAGTCCCCTGGGCTGATCATTTTGTCGTATAGCTTGTGCTGCTAGCCTGGAGTTCAATGTCAATGAAATGTCGTTGAGGAGGATGAACACTATCACAGCAAACATACACAAAACAGATCATGCCATAGTAGTGATATCTAATATTTGATATAATCCACTTGAATATTACAACATGCTGTTCCCTCCGTGGCATATAAATTAGTTCATTATAGGTCTACTCGAGTGCCCTACAACAACCCCTAATGTAGGCTACAGTGAATACAGTAACAACAATCTGAGCATAAGGTAGGGTATAGATTTATTATGGGCCGGGATTAGACTGCACGGTTTGTTTTATTGGACATTGCCCTTCCTCCAGTAATCTCTTGTTATCCGTGTTATACGACTATCGCCTTTCCGCGCCCAGCGGCACGTAGGCATGCAGATCCATAGATAACATAAAGACGACCATAGTAAAAACATGATCCTCCTGCAGTGCATTTCATTCATTTCTCAATAGGCCTGCGGCTAATCGACATCCTATCAATTACTGCAAGAAATAATGCTTACATGACTGACATAGGGTACCCCATATCTGTATCCCCATCCATATCTGCATCCCCGCTTATTTCCAAGAATTCAGCCGTAATGTGTTACACAGACTGACAGAATAGGTTTGCGTAGACATATATGTGTAGTCTATGACAAAAAATGAAGATATCAAATGAAGGAAAATGCGTGAATTCACTTTTTGTTAACTAGAATACGTTACAGGCCTATATGGGTGTTTTTTAACCGTAGTCTACGTAAGCCTATTATAAATCATTTTTGAACATAGGCTATAAATAGCCGCTAACGAATGCAAATCGGACAGTTAGGTGTGCTGGTGAACGACGGGTACCTGGCTGGGTACGATCTGCGTACTTGCGCACCAGCGGTGACTCGTTCCCGGTGAAGCAACACAGCCGCTGTTACAGACCCGGCTCCCACCAAGGACAGGATGCCAACACTGCGTTTGGATGACAGGATTCTGGAGAAGCTGCTTGCCATGTTGCCCTCGTTTGCACAGCCGAAGGATGAGATACAGGACGACGCGAGCGTGTGTGATGCTCTGTGGTGTGTGTGTGATGCTCTGTGGTGTGTGTGTGATGCGGTGTGTGACTCGTCTGATGGAATGAATCAGAGAGAATGGCTGGAAGAGGCGCCCGTGATGTGAATTGTGAATGCTGAAGGACGCAATAAAGCAATACACACCTAAGAAATATGATACGCCTACAATACCTGGTTGGTCCTCATACATAGACCGTGTGGCGGGATTAACTCCACAGGGGGGCAATGAACGAAGGAGTTTATAACGTCATATGCCATCTTTCTACAATATTATCAATTATCATAGACATGAATTCATCAATAATAACGTTGATTAGGCCTAATAATGGCATTTATTATAAAGCAACCAATTCTAAAATGTTTCGATCTATCCCGTCACTTCGTACAAGACCGAGGCTTTTTATTTGCACTACGGCCTGTCAATCAAAAATGGGCAGCGCAAATTGACGGGCCGAACCTAAAGGCTTAAAATAACACTAGTTGCAGAAGAGGCTGGGTTATTGAGTGGTAGCAGTTTCAGAGAGAAATCAGCAAATAGGGACAGACATGGACGATCAAATGAAGGAATATCCTTTGGCACATCCCTCCAAGTAGAATATGCAAAGGCGCATTGAAGCTGTTCTGGCTTCCCAACAGCTCACCAAGTCAAGGGTGTAAGTAGGCTATACGCTATCTCAGCTAGAGGACGTCACTTGCACTTATCCCTTTTGAGAGAAATCAAACACTGGGTGACCGATGAACAGTGTGCAAAATTATATGTAAGAGTATTGGGCCTGGTCCACAATTTTCAAGAAATAACGTTCAATCTAATTGATCATCATATTATTAGTGTATAACTAGACCTTTATAGAGAACGTCGGTTAATATAAGCAGTTTAAAACTATTACTACACTGATAAAGGGAAAGTGTGTAGGAGGGCACTTGACCAGCCTTGACTTGAGCAAGCTGGTATCAGGACACGCCTCACCAGCCTATCTGCCAGCAGCTGCCAACAAAAGATCCTTTTGGTTGCTGCACTGCTTTAATACAAGACACCAAAAGGTTAAGTTGTAGGTTTTATTTACAAAAGGCAGACAATATATATTTACATTACACCCAATCACGAGGCATACTTCCCCTTACTTAAAAACCCAAACAGAACCATGTACAAATAAATACACATTAGTCTTAAAACAAATACATAATAACGAGGGTTGAAATTAAATATCAAAAATAATCATTAGCCATCATTTTTAGATCATAGGAAAAAAAGATTAATAAATAAACAAATGCACATACATGTCATTCCAAAAGTTTAAAAGTTATTTCAAGGACACGGGCCCCTAAACAGACTTCCAGAGATGTCCTCATTAGAGTTAGGACAGAAGTCTCTTTCTGCTGTACGTCCTCCCTGTGGCCGGCCGACCGCTAGGCTGACTGAATGGAGACGTCTCCTCATCATAACCTGCCAGTCTTTCCACTGTAGCTTCATCTAGAAGATCAGACACATATTTATGAGAATTTACATTTGGAAGCTATTGGAAATAAAGAAAGCCAAATTAGACCAGTTTGTACATTATACATTTCTAAAGATGCATGTGACTTCAACCATGTATATAACCAAGTGTCTTACCTTTTCCACGCAGAGTTCTCTTGAGAGCAGAACCCGCCTTTCCCTTGAATAACAAGGGGGACTGCGTAAGTGCCAGAATCCCACTCGCTGTCACCGTCTTCCTCATCTTTGAGCTGGGAGGAGCTACCGAAAAGATAAAAAACAATCATCTTACTGCAACCAGACAGTGACAAAGTCATGCTTTTTTTCTACTGTATTATTATCATTTATTTCAGTTATGGCATGAAAGCATATTTTTCTTTTGGCATGTCTAAAGTTATCTTACTTGACTTAATGTCTCCATTTCCAGCGGCCCATATCCTACCATCTTCACATGTCCTTGGATCTGCTTCGTCAGCTTGGTGGTTCATATTTCCCAGAGTCGAGATGGGAGACTCATCTCCTCCAATGAAAGGGAACTGTGCGGAGGTCATGCCTTGTAATGCTACTTTTTTGTCTGAATGATCATCAATGTCCTCATTGTCCAGCAACCTGCTTACTCCAAGCTCAGCTTCTTCCAGTAACTCCTCCATCAGTGGTTCTCCCTTCAGGACACGATCTTTGCCTCCTATTAGCGCAGCTTTGGCTCTCCTCCTTCGAGGCCAGCCGTTTAGGTTGTCTGGGGTAGATCTCCCTGTCCTCTGAGGCGAGGGCGTCAGGGGAATTAGTTCTGCGACTGTAATTGGAGACATTGTTCCCGCCGTGTGGCGTGTAGGGGTGTAGGATTGGCAGATATAGGTTTGGACGCTTCCACCTTTGCCAGGCGTGCATTTTGCTGGGGTGACATGAGTGCAGAGGGATGGTGAGACACAACCAGTCTCTTTGTGTTTTGAACAAAATGCCACTGGGCTTTCCAACTGCCTCACCACAACTGTAGGGCTCTGGGTGCCTGCTCTTGGACCACCTTCGTCAGTCAACTCACCGGCATTAAAGGAGTCAGTACGTCGGAATTTAAGCTTGGGAAGCCCTGAAGTTTGCATCTCCAATTCAACTTGGTACGACACTGGGGTAGCCTTGGTGTTTCTAGGTGGCGCAGTACTCCTCGGGGTTGAAAACCGAGGGGGTTCACTGGCATAGCCTAAACGTGCTGCCGCTTCCCTCTGTTGCCGGTCAGGTGTCCGACGGAAACCGTAGATTCGTCCTGGTGTCTCCTGGTTTGGCAACGGCTGTTTGGGAGAGGCCTCTGTAAACTGAAATACTTCACTCGACTTTGATGGCTTCCTGGTACAGCTTATGCTCATTTTGAGACCTCCAGTAAATTGAGTCTTAACAACAGCAGCGTCAACAATCTCTATACTATCATCTTCAGTGGTGACAGAGCTAAACTGAGAAGAGTCCAATTGTAGTGATTCAGAATGGGAACCAGACTCGGCTTCTGGACATTGAGAAGATACAGCACAAAGTTTATCCTCATGTGTTTTTAAGCGTACGTCGTCCTTCTCAAAAGAGTCACTAATCACTGTACAACTAGGGCTTACCTGGGACCTCAAATTGGACCTAGTTCCACTTTTAACTGCATGGCTAAACCTGGTTCGATTTGCTGTTGGAGACTTCGGAATCAGTTCCAATATGACAGCACTAACCGTTGTTGAGACAGGCTTAGATGTAGATGTGTTTTTAACAGGAGTTCTTTGGGAGCGAGTATTCATTTTGTGTGTTGGGCTCTTAACTGTTGTTCTAATAGTTTCAGATGGGGAAAGGTCTGAAGGCGGACTGCATTGTGGAGGGGTTACCAAGGGACTAACAAGTGCCTTAGTATCGCTGTCCTTTTCAGGTGTGTTTATGGTGACAAGTCTTTTAGAAGACCTTCGGTATTGACCGTTATTCTGTGGGGCCATTTCGCCACTGGGTATTTTGTCAGGAGTCATTGCTGAAATTACTTGACAGGCATGGGCAATCTGGGATGGCAATTTTTCTGGGGTCTTGAAACCAACAGCATTGTGCTTATGATTTTTGAATGGGCTGTTGTACTTGTTTGGTGTGCTCAGCAATCTTGGAGAGCTTTGGGTTGATGTGTGGGGAGAATCAGGCACTTTGAATGCAGCATCATTTCCCATCAGTCTGGGGTTCTGTGGAGACCAAGTGACGCTTTTCTTAGGAGTCCTACAGTTTGGGCTTATTGTCTGGCGTGATCCGGAGGGTGATAAGCACTGTTGCAAGGCTTTGACTGGAGTCCTAAGGATGCCCTTCAGTGGGCTCTTTACAGGGTCCTCCTTTTGTGGAGTCTCTACGACCAGTGACCTACTGGCTGGAGACCTGAAAGGGCTGCCCCTAAGAGCCATAGCACTCTGAGACCCACCGACTCTGGGGCTTTCTGTGACAGAGAGCAAATGCCCCCTAAAGTATGGAGCTCCTTTAGGGGTTCTTGGAGTCTGAGGGGTTCTTGGTGCAGGGGGGATCCTTGATGTGGGAGGGGTCCTGGCTGCCTGAGGGGTCCTGGGTGTCTGAGGGGTCCTGGGTGTCTTGTTTCCATGAGCAGACAGTCCATGTTTACCAGGCGATTTTGTTGGAGTTTTCATTGGACTCTAACAAATAGAATAGGGAATAATTTACAATTACTACATTACAATACATGAATAATTCATTTTAGATAAACATATTTTTGACTGAAACTTCCCATATTTGTTATTTTATAATTTGTAAACTGTCAAAAAGTCTTGAAATTGAAATTCTGTCCAAGTGTGTGTAAAAGGATCTTAATACAAAGATAAATAATACAGCAAAGGCATTGTTCTTTTGAAGAGAGAACGTATTCAAAGCTTTACCTATACCTATAGCTTAACAGCCACTTTAGATAGTGTAAAACACACACAACTTGCCTCAAAGACATCAGCGTCAGTGGACAGCTGCCGTCTACTGGCCCTGGTTGTGAAAGACTCAAAGGAACAGCCGGGACGTGAGGGGGACTGAGTCGCCCCAAAAAGAAGACGCATTGGTGAACGGACTTTTGTCAAGTTAACCCCGTCAACTTTTCTGTTGTCGAGTGTGAGCTGGGATGCCGAGAGCGCCTTCTCCAGGTTCCTGGAACGAGGCTGAGAACTTGAGTAAAAAATGGTGGAGTGTCTTCTGGCAAGCGTCTTTATCCTTGGGCTTCTTCTAAGGTCTGTGATACAAACGATGCATAATCAGAACATTACGTAGACATAGCATGCCATTAGATTAACATGTATAATGTGTGGAGAATTATTTTTTGCACAATAAAATGTAAATCCTACAATGCATTTTTTACTAAAGGGCAGTAATATGTAGAATTCACTGTTCTTACAACCAGAAGTACACTAAAGCGTTCCCATTTCGAATCAAGTGTTTGGTTTATCCGTTCATCCTATTTCTCTTAATGTTTGTTTCTCATAATTTAGAAACGATACACATCAAAACACAATTTAAATTATGTTTGATGGAAATTATACATGTCATTTTGAAATACCTTCTGCAGGTTTAACAGGAGACTCCTCCACAATGCAATCCTCTGTTGGGGCAGATCGCCTATAACACAATTGTCAAACACTTAATTTCAGATGAAAATAAATATTTTAAATACAAAACATACTTTGAAGAAAGAAATAAACGAGCAAAAAAACCTGCTTAAATATCAAAGCGGGAAGGGAGCCGTACCTTTCCATTCGTTGTCTGTATAGTAAGCGGCTGGACACCTGCTTGTGAAGGGGTGTCTCACACACTTTCTTGGTGAGTAGTTTGTGGCGTTCTGTAAATAATGTATTCAGAAATTAATGTTGGGGATGCAAGGTCTTCTTGGCACGGACAACAAAAGGTTTGTATTGCTTTAAATAGTCGGCCTTCTTACGTTCCAACTCCTGCGTGCGTTTGCGCTTCAGTCCTTCCACAGCAGACACAGACTGACTCCTGGGAAGCTTGGCTCTCTTTGAAGGGGAGACCGTCTCTTGGGTGAACAGGTTTCTCCTCACCTTGGTCACCTCTGTACAAATTCACCACAAAGCACGCATTTGACACTCGCATTGTGTTGGCAAACATAACGCTGTGTTTTGATTTAAACTAAAGTGAATCTGAAGAAAATAAATATATATAAAGATTTCAAGCCATTCCCGTGAACATTAATGTTCAACGTTAACGTTAAGAGTCTGAGAGAAGGGACACACCTTGCGCTGCTTGCTTCGGAGGCGCTGGCTCTTCAACTGGCTTCTCCAAAGCAACGCAGAGCTTAGATTTGGTCTGTTGAGAACAAAACAACAGAATTAAATAGAAGAAGAAGAAGAAGAAACTTTATTCACAATTTTGGGGTGCATGCACAGATGCACCAACAAACACAACACGGGGGGAAGTGGCCGCGAACACAACACACACACAGACACACATGCAGGGTGTCCAAATTGAATATGTCCTCTGCATTTTCCCATCCCCGCCGACCCTCCTCCAGGGACAGCCAGGGAGCAGTGGGCAGCCTCCAACAACGGCGCCCGGGGACCAATTCCAGATGTTTTGTCCTCAACTTCGTCACGGATGGGGACTGGATTTTTGCATGTTTTTAGAT
>OOFB01036689.1:77152-88024 GCA_900323305.1 Trachyrincus murrayi
CTCTGCATTTTCCCATCCCCGCCGACCCTCCTCCAGGGACAGCCAGGGAGCAGTGGGCAGCCTCCAACAACGGCGCCCGGGGACCAATTCCAGATGTTTTGTCCTCATCTTCGTCACGGATGGGGACTGGATTTTTGCATGTTTTTAGATGGGTTCATTTTATAGGAGGAGACCCAAGTGAGCACGGGGAGAACATGCAAACTCCACACAGAAAGGCCCAGGAGATAAACCACCTGGGCACCCCAGAATCAACAGCGCCCCAGGTGGGAATCGAACCCAGGACCTTCTTGCTGTGAGGCAACAGTGCAAGCACTGCGCCACCGTGCCAAATAACAGCACAGATTCAACTTTATTACTCAATATTTCATTTCTCAAATAAAATTTTACTGCAGGGAATCTGTGTATGTATGTTATGAGGGATGCAAGAAATACCCAAGAACTCTAACACGAATACACGGTCCAAATGTCAATGAGTACTCGTGTTCTCGTTTTGTAGGCCGCACCAAGGAGGGCAAAAAAAAGTCCACAATAGTTTCCACCAATGTACACATACAGAAAGTCATTTTATCCTGCATTATATACAGTCTATGTGCGTTACAGCCACACCGGAGCTACACTGGCATTATATACAGTCTATGTACAGCCACACCGGAGCTACACTGGCATTATATACAGTCTATGTACAGCCACACCGGAGCTACACTGGCATTATATACAGTCTATGTACAGCCACACCGGAGCTACACTGGCATTATATACAGTCTATGTACAGCCACACCGGAGCTACACTGGCATTATATACAGCTACATCAGGCACCTATACCGCCGAAGTTTAATTGTGATCAATATAATTAAAGGAACATAGGGAATATTACTATATCTTACATTAAGTATTACATTTTCAATAGTGATGATGTATTTGTTTTTCTCCTTTCTTCATCTCTTGCTCTCAGTCAAAGGCAAAGCTAATTGTATGCGTTTTCGGATGCAAATGAATCATTTAGATTAATTGATGAAATAAATCGATAGAGAAATAATCGTTAGTGGCAGCCCTAGTTTGCACGCCTAGTATGTATGCATGCATGCAGTCCCCATGGGTGAACTAACATAACTGTTTTATTGATACATGATGATGATGTATTGGAGAACTCACAGCTCGAGTAGCCTTTTTTGGTATCTCGATTTGCCGTAGTGTCTGAGATGATTCAGTCATGCTCCGATGGCGGGTCAACATCCCACTCCTAAGATTGGCATTAAAAGAGTTGGGTTGGTTAAACAGGGTTATCACAAGGTCCCGTCATCTCTGCAAGAACACAACGAGAGTCACTGGACATGATGTCGGTGTGCGGAGGCCAGGCTGTGACTCAACAAACCTCCTGTTGGTGGCAGAGCGGCTCCGTAACTCCTCCAGGCGCTCCCCCCCGCCGTCTGAAGCCTGGCTGCAGGAGACGGAGGGGGGCAGTGAATAAGCCGCAGGAGATTCACTGTCCTTGGCCACCGATTCGTCGCTAAAGAAGTCTGACGGCAGCACAGCCGAGAGGGCTTCGGGGAGCTGGGTGCCCAGGCTGTGGTAGACGTCGGCCAGAGTCCTTGGAATGGAGTTCAGGCACCTATACCGCCATGAAGAAACAGCACAACATAAGATCAATGTGAAGGAATTGGGGCTGTGTCTGGTACCCTCGATGTGTCAAAACACACACCCACACCCACACCCACACACACACACCCACCCTGGGAGAATCTGCTCTTGCATGAATCTTGCGAGGAAAACTGGATCTTTAGTCAGGGAGATGATCCTCAACATATCGGCCACCTGCGGAACAGGGACAGACTCACTTTAGATGTTAATGCATATAGTAACAGTACACTGGCAATTTAATTAAACAAATATCAGAACCATGAGTACAGTTCTTTCAATATGATATTAAACTGTCTACTTGTTCTATTGGTGTTTTGATTGGTATTTTATAGAAGAACAAAGTAAATCCATCAGTGTTGAGAAACTACCAAACATAACAGGTCGTACCTCTTCAACCATCTGCTCTGCATCCGACGAGTCCAAGTTGTTTGTTGGGAACTTAAACAACTCTAGCCTCAGCAGTGCCTGGAGCTGGCACCTAGAACACATGGCAAACCCCTGTTTGTGACTTATTCCTCATTTAAACATTACATCCAAGACATAAAACGGTGGTCATCCACTGCTAACTGGTGTCCACTCAGCAGTTGTATGGAAGACGATCAGGTTTCAAATCTGCCTCACTGCAGCCATCAGTTTTACTCACAATTAACTATGAATTATGAATGAAAGAACAGAACCAGACCATGTTGGTCAGATATGAGGCTTTACAGAAATGTACAATTTTACAAGTAATTGTGTCTGCGTTCCATCAACAGTGACTTCAAATTCGAATACAGGCCATGCATTGCAGTTGAGCAAAACCTATGTTCTTGGACAGCGGATCACATGATTTCTCAATTTGTCAAGCCAGCTTCTTTACTAGACTAGAAAGCACTCACTCTTTGACTTTGCTCTCCATATCAGGAGAGCTGCCATAGAATTGCCTGATGGATTTACTGGTCTTGAGAAGGTGCTTCTGGACGAATAGGGGCATCGTTACCTGTGAGCAAACATTCAATTTACTTTTCAAACTTGATAATTATTATTATTTTACAAAATACAACCAAAGTTTTCCTAAAAGCATGACTAAGACCTGAGAGAAAAATAATTGGCAGAAATGTTTCTCACCCCTTCATCAGGCTTGGCGATGAGGAATATTTTGATGGCACACAGGAGTTGCTGGACTCCAGTGAGAAGGGATGAGCCTCCCTCTTCCACTGTCTTGTCATAACTTGACTTGAGGTGCTTCAGGAGATCCACCTCACTCTTGAAGTCTGTATGAAGGGTGGGGGTATATAGTTTATTTAGACTTGATGTTGTTGTGATTATATATTTTCTTCATACTATAAAAATTGCTTATGGTGGATAAAAAAATAATCACTTTTGCCAATAATACATGTCGTACACAAGTGCCTGGATATCTAGGCTGGGATACTACGGTACATAGCTATACACTTTATATAATTTTCATTTCTCCAGACCAGTGTTTCACAACCTTTTTAGTCTGATGAAATCAAGTACCCCTCCATCAACACCAAACCACAAACATATCATTTTCGGATGTTTTCTAATTAATAGCGCGTTCAAAGTACCTATCATGCTGTTTAAGTTGTCTGAAAACAGCTCCATTATGCCTACATTCACTTATGAGAAACGATAAACGGCAGATTTGGATGTATTTTGAATAAAGTAGGCTAAACACAGTGTTATAATTAATCCTTTATTCAATGATTTCCCTCCAGCCTAAATTCCAAGCCACCTAATGTTGAACGTCAACCTACTACACAAATATAACAAAAATTATAGTTATTTTCATTGTTTATGGTATGTTTGGCAGATATATAGCGTGAAAATAAAGTAGCAGTAAAAACTACTAGCTGCTTTAAACAGTGAGGAGGAAAAAAGGTGAGGAGAGCTGATCATATTCCAGCAGCGGCAGTGGTGCCACAGTTTACTTCATATAGGCATAGGGGACACACATTATTAATATCGGAGGTGGATGACGTTCACAGGCCGATATCGGGCCAATATCGGATTTCCGATATATCGGACGAACCCTAATCTATAACCTCATAGGACAAGGCTGCTCCCCGCTCATTCTTTCTGCTTTATGTGAAACTAACTAGCTGCTCCGCCGCTTTTATTGGAAGATGAGCGAGAGCGATTTCCAAAATAATTATGTCTCTAAATAGCATAACCCAAGCGTTACGTAGCCAAACGATTGCAGCCACAGTACTTGCATGTCAACATAGTTCCTACAATGTGAAGCAAAACGAGGGTTTCTTGAAACCTAGACTGTATAACAGCGCTGTAGCTGGACCATTGAGGGCTATTGACAGCACTCCTTTCACGGATTTCATGAAGAGGCGGTGTGTTGCGCCAATAAAGTTCCGTTCAAATTTAGAGGTTCTGACAGACAAGCTATATTAATCTATGTGAAACTGTATACACTTCCCTGCGTACTGGTCATTTATGTTGTTTCATATTTTAATTGTCATTTTGTCTCAATTTATTCGTCCCAATGATTTATTGATGATTTATTATATTATTATAAAATGATCTTGATTATCTTCCATAATAAAGTAATAGGTTTTATATAGGTTTTATATAGGGTCTGAGTTTATCAACCTGGCTGCCCCAGTTTTAAAGCAATTTGGACAATTCTAGCCTATATTTCACATCATTATTAATACTGTAGTGGCCTAGGAACTAAAATTAAACTATTATCATTTAGCAGTATTAATACTGTAGTGGCCTAGGAACTAATATTAAACTATTATCATTTAGCAGTATTAATACTGTAGTGGCCTAGGAACTAATATTAAACTATTATCATTTAGCAGTATTAATATTGTTAAAATGGAAGAAGCTGTGGTGTACTTCTATTTTGTAGGTATAACAAAGCAACATCAAAATCTTTACAAGCACCCCCTGGAACCTGCTCACGTAACCGGGAAACTCTGCTCCAGACACAATCAATGCCAACAATTAATTCTCCATTTTCTTTTAAATCTTATTGTCTTTTAAATAATATAAATAATTAAGACCCAAAACTAAAATGGAGACACATAAGTGAGAAAACACACAAGAAGAGATGAGACTTACTGAGAAGGCTCTCGGCTCCAGGTTTGTCCTTGTCACTCGAGCGTCTCTTCCCTTGCCGGTCTGCTCCCCGGGGCTCGCCCGCCTGCAGGTCAGCCTCCCCCTGGCTCTTCTGGGCCTTCACATTGAGACGTGCCACGTTCAGCATCTGCAGGGAGCGGCTCATGGTCTTCATCTTCTGCTTCACAGGCGTGCGTTGGGCGCCACCTGCAGGTCACAAGGAGCAAGGCGGGAAAAACTTTTACTTGACATGGGACAATTATCATTTTTGTATTCTTAATTCCATGTAATACAATATGAATATTCAAATTCATATATAATATTAATAATAAGAAGAAGAAGACTAAGACTACTAACATGTTACCTATATATTTATATTAGGTATCGAGTTACCATTTAAGAGTTGTAACAATTTCTAAACCTACATACATGTGCTATAAAAACCCATAACATTCATTAGACCTACGAATGATCAAATCCACGACAACAACAACCAAGACCTTGAAGGATGTACACAACCATCGAGTCTTACGTTTCTGACTCCTCTTGTCATCAACGCCCTGGGAGGTGTGGTAGAGTTCAGCCAGACTGTTGACCAGCTCCTGTTGGAGACGGGAGAGCTGCTCTTCCTCCTCTTCCTCTGGCTTCTCACTAGCGGCATGAAGCAGCCTGGGAAACAAGGACAAAGTGTATCCTTTTAAAAAATTGGGATAGTCCGGCAGAACTTTTTTTACCTTTAGGTGGGCATTCGTTTCATTCCATATTTAGTTGTCCATTAAACATTATATATTGATATATATAAGATTCGACAACATTGAAATCTTCATACCTCATTGACTCCATTAAATGTGAGCTGACTCCTGACTGGTCTGACTGAGGAAACCAACTCTCCACCAGCCCGGTCTTCATTGGACTGGAACAATGGCTGAGCTCCTGTTGGGCCCATTCAGGAACCTGGGCTTCATTTAGAGGGGCTGGAAGAACAGCAAACAATCACATAGGTACAGTAGGGACAATGTTTGCATTCTGGTAGGACATCCTCTTAAAATATGGAATGTATGAGAGTGATCAACTACACTAAGTAACAATGAAACCTCTCACTTCAAACAAAATGTCTGAACAACTATACTCATTTGTCTCCACTATAAACATCCTGCCAGTAGCAATGCTTGACGCTCACCATCTCCCTCCTTCTCCATGATGTCGTACACCACTCCCAGGACACTGCTGACCACCTCCGGGAGCTCTGCGCTGGTGTGTTCAGGGGCCGAGGCGATGGCATGAGTGCTGAGGAGCTGGCTGTCTGGCCGGGACACAGTGAGCAGAGCGGTGCAGGCCGACAGCGGAGAGAGGATGGCCATGCAAACCAGGTGACCGTCGTTGACTTGGGCAAACTGAAGGGAGTTGTAAAAGACAAATGTGGTACACACACACACACACACACACACACACACACACACACACACACACACACACACACACACACACACACACACACACACACACACACACACACACACACACACACACACACTTTATTAAATTAATGATTCGATGTTTTGGGAAACTACACGTTGTTTAATGTTAGTTAATTAGGCCTATTAAAAGCATGGTCTAATTCTTATATGTATATTTCTATCAATAGTGCATGCCATGCTTCCGCGATTTAGCATATATATTGGCAGAAATTATTTTCTCAGAAAGGAGGGGGGGAAAAAGCATTTAACCGACTACTATTTCTGGTTCCAACTACCAAGCGCAGCAGCAAACATCCCTAATTAATATATATATATATATATAAATATGTGTGTGTGTGTGTGTGTGTGTAATGAATGGTGAATGCTGCTGACTCACCAAGTGCAGATTCTGAGCAGAGAGTTCCATGAGGAGGTGCTGAAGGGTAGCCTGCTCCTGGCTACTGGTGCTGGAGGACTGCAGCACCCAGGCCTCCAAGGCAGCGGTATGGCTCAGTGATACTGAGGCCTCCCACCCCTGGAGCACCCCCTGGACCATCACAGCTGACGGCTCCGGGAGACGCCGCTGACTGTTGGTCACGGGTTCCATCCGGACGCTGCAGCTCTGGGAGACGTCGCCTTGTTTTGGGGGACATGAAGCACAAATAAATTATTCCTTCCAGTTTAATTTACAGTTGGATAAAAAAAGAAGAAGCATGAAGCAAATTTATTTGGTGTGTCACCAAAATCAGAACTTTCATCCACTGGTGTTATGCAGATTAACTTGTATGGCTCGACAAGGTTCATGTAAATGTTACCAAGGCAGTAGGTACAGGTGCTGATGACAGTTTAGAGTCAATGTCAGTATCTGGTCAATTTCTACTCTGGCAGATGTAAATCTTGCAGCACATCAGCCTTTCATATGCGCCAATAGAAAATATATTATTTTATGCAAAATGAATGTTTTGTCACTGCACCTGCTTGTCTTGTTATGAGGCACTGCAGTTTAGCTTTGATATTCTATACATTATTGTGCTAGAATGTCCTAAACCAATATAATACATTATTGCTGAGTTCAGGGATGCCTTAGGCACTATTTTTGTACTTGAAGAATACAAAAAAATAAAAACAATTGGGGGCCCCTATTTTACCACCAGGTGTTTGAGTGACTAAAATTGTCTGACATCACACTGTGGAAGTGTCCACCCAGATGTAAGATGGATAGATGAGCCTACCAGTTGGTACAGTCCACTGGGTAGGCTCGTAGACTGATCTAGTCATCATAGACCTGGGTGGACCACAGTGTGATGTCACTATGTCAATGACAATTTTAGTCAAGTGAAATTTTTGAAACAGCTTGTAATGGCTAATCACACTCACACCTGGTGGTAAAATATGGACCTTTTAACTTGGACGGTCACTTCCATCTTACAAACCTTGTCCCCAATGTAGTGTCCCTCCCACAACAGGAAAAGCTGCGCGGTAGAACTGTTCGGAAGACAGCAGGTATCCGATGCTGGACTCCAGAGGGAAGGTGTCCCTACTAGGGCCCCATATCCCATCGCAGGGCCGCCGAATGGAGCAGAAATTCAAAAGCGCGTCCATGGTAATCATTCTGCCGCCCGTGTGTGACAGTATCTCTGCCAGCTTATCAGCACCAAGGTGGTCTGTGCAGCTCACCACCTGCAGTAAAGATCAAGGGTGAACATTGTAACATGTGTTTTCTACTTGAATGGTGTTGATGACCAGAACATTAATCAGCTTGAACACATTTGTTCAAGTTGAGCATTTCTTTTCTAGTGGATTGGTAAGAGGACAAACTGATGTATCCACCATTTGCATCATATCAGTAATACTACATAACAGCACATTCAGTTAGAATTATGTCTATCTCGTATATTTGTCCGCCATTATATCGTGAGTATTACTGACCGTGTGATATGAACTGCTATCGATCCAGTGCAGCACAACCTTTCGCTGTGCTAACATTTCATGGAGTCCTCTGGATATGACCTGCTCCGAGACGTCTGTGTCCATGTCACATATTGGAATTGACAAATAGTCCGCAAACTGCTCCTTTGAATGTGGACAGTCCGAGACAACAAACACCACATTCCTGCCATCTCCTGTAGTGTCATCCTCGCGTGAAATCCCAACCTTGCCCCCTCGGTCCGACCTTCTAGGTCTCAATGACAATTTGGTTGGAGAGGTGATGTCCGGTCGGTCCCATTGGAAGTCCAGAAGAGCCTCTTTTAGTGCGTTTTGAACTGCTCCTGACGGGTTGGGGCGATGCCTTAGATGTGTGCTGATCTTCTTATAAGTCATATCCAACTTGGTATCAAATTCCATTTCAAAGTCCTCGAAAGTCTTGTCTCGGAGCTCTTTGAAGTCTGATACCCTGGATCTGAGGTTGGCATTGCGGCCAGTCTTTGACTGGAAGAATTTGTAACCCCAACGTATCTTCTCAAATCCATACTTAAAGCCAAAATGCAGAAGAATACGCAGAAGTCTACGTTTCACCGGGTGCTTTCTAATGTCCAGGCGTGCGGTCGAATCTGGATCTTCAGCGTCCACGTCAATGACAAATACCAAGTTGTGCAGGGCCATGGCTATTTATCACGTAAAACGGAGTCTGTAACGACTACACGAAATCACTACTCATAGATGTAGACGTAGTGGCAACACCGTGCCTTTGCTAAACAAACTGTAAGCTTGCTAGCTTGTTTGTCTAGTTGCACGACTGCCATTTACACTAGTTGACCCAACATTAGCGTTAGCTAACTTTCCTAGCTGAACTTACAACTGCTTAATTTGTAACATGGGGAGACTGCAACTCCATCGTTTTGAACTCAAATTAAAACGCACACTAATATAATGTATAATTAAGTCCTACTTAAAAGAGTTGTTAATATGTATACTTGAGGTTCAGACGTTATCAAAGCAGCTACTAGGTGAGGTACTCCGTGCTCGCCATTTTCTTGTTTCTTTTCTTAACTCTTCGCGCTCCTCGCGTGAGGACCCGCCCCTCTGCTGGGATTGGCAGCATCCCGTACGGACAGTGTAGTCATTGGTCCAGAAAATGACTACAACTCATGGACAATTTTTACATCACGTCCATTTGAACTAACGGATTGGCTGCTAAACAGTCCATCATTCAGTGTGCAACCCACCAGACCGAACCCGAGCCGTTTGATTGACAACTGCGCCTGCATTTTAATTTTAAAAACCATAGGCTCGGACCAGGACAGGTGTCGCGGCAGGGCACTTCCCCCTGATAGGACGTGTGCCCCTGGCCGCGGGAGCGCGCTTCGATTTCACCTAAGTTAAATTATAAATAGCAACGTGTGGATTGTTTAATTAATCGTTTTAGTATTGTAGTTTTATCAACGAGGTTATTCAAAGTAGCACATGGCTCATCTATCAAAATAAATGCTTTTATTCTTCTGTACGTGTTACCGAACTTCGTATTATTCATTATACTGAATTGAGAATGTCTGCTGAAAAATTAAGGCAATCATATCTTTTTCCTCCTATCATTTGTTCTTATGTTCTTATGCTTATCATCCATGTATGATTCGTTTGTGATTTGAAACCTTTACAGACACTTTTTAACTTTACTACTGTTGACAGGGAGTTTGTGTTCACTTACAGATCCCCTCCTCCAGAAACATGATTGGTCGAAACTAATATGAACCGAAAGAAAGTGAAACGCCCCGTTCACTCAGATTTAATCTGTGAGACTAGGTACAGCCTATCGAAGTTTAGGCCCAAAGTATCCTATATCATAGCCTATCCTTTTATAATATCTACAACTAAACACTTGCTTATGGTTGTCCATCAAATCCGATGACGACGTCCACTTATATCCGGCGATGGCTGAAAAGTCCAATTCTGGAACCCCAAATGTTATTGCAGGTGGGGCATGAGTACGTGCTAGCCGTGATGGCGGCATCCGTGTTTCTCCTGAGCTTGTCTCCTGGCTGTCCTTTCCTCCTCCAGCATGCCAGTCCCATCTAGCCAGGTGTTGCGGTCAGCAGCAGCTTCCTCCAGGTCCTCAGGTGGTCTGATCCTGCACTTTCTTAGTGAACCCTTCAGCTGGTCTTCGTATGTCCTCTTCTGCCATCCTGCTGAGTGTCGGTCAGCCATGCTGTAACTAGCCATACAGCAGCACTCTACGGGGCATCCTGATGGTATGCCCAAGCCAGCATAACAAGGTGCTGGGTGATCGCGGCCTTAATACTTTTTCATGTATTCAGTATTTCAGTGTGAGGCACTCAACGCCACGCCACTCCCAGGATGCACTGCAGGCACACAATATGGAAACGCTCATAGGGACTTGATGTGACGGCTGTAGCTGACACAGGCTTCACATGGTGTAGAGGAGGGTGGTGATGCAGACGGCAACCTGGGTGTGTGTATGGAGGTTCTTGTTCTGAAAGACACACACACACACACACACACACACACACACACACACACACACACACACACACACACACCACCAGGGGCCAGTCACAGCACAAAATCACACACACCATACCCCTCCCTCTGCTTGAACGAGCATGTTTTTGTAGGTTTTTTTTGCCCAAATGCTCATTCACAGGTCATTTGTCACAAATGGGTCAAAGTTCATGAGCATTATTCATTCATCATCACCATTTGTCAGTCTGATAAAAAATTGTTTTGCAATCTAAACAG
>OOFB01036689.1:90691-93191 GCA_900323305.1 Trachyrincus murrayi
TTCTCCGCCATCAAAACAACTCTATTAAGAGTGTGTGTGTGTGTGTGTGTGTGTGTGTGTGTAAGTACAGTATTCATCACTTCTAGTCAAGATTAACCCAGCCACGACAACAATACATCACTGTCTGTTTGTGTGTTTTAGAGTGTGTGTGTGTGTGTGTGTGTATGTGTGTGTGTGTGTGTGTGTGTGTGTGTGTGTGTGTGTGTGTGTGTATGTGAGTGTGTGTGTGTGTGTGTCTGTGTGTCTGTCTGTCTGTGTGTGTGTGTGTGTGCGTGTGTGACCGGGAGACAGAGTGAAAGAAACGGCATGAGAGTAAGCATGAGAAAGAAAGAAAGAGAAAGAAAGAAAAAAATAAAGAAAGAGCTAAGCCAGTGCTTGTGTGTTGTGACCATGTGTGTCTTCATTTCAAATGGCTAGCATACAGGACGCAAGAAGTCATGTTTGTTTCCACCCCAGTGGCAATGGTCGCACATCATTTGTGGACCGTTGGAATTCACACCATTGTCTTGAGAGATCCTGCAATATAGCCTTAACATAAGCCTGCAAGAAAGTGCATACATATGGTACTGAAGTCACTCTCTCTTTCTCTCTCACACGCCTAAATGAAACTCTGCAGTCTTTGATGATCTATCTCTCTGTCTCCCCACATCACGTGTATCACACAGCACGTGTATCACACGCACACATATCACACTTAACACTTAAACCACCGTGGTTTAGGATTAAGAGACGTATTCTATAGCTTCTCTTGCCTCTTCAGGCCAATCCATCAGGTGCCTGACTTCTGTTGTTAAGCTCTGCTCACTCAGTCTGTAAGTCATACCTCACGTTTCACTTGTTATTGGATTGCTAGATTAGAGGATGAGGATTGTGTGTGTGTGTGTGTGTGTGTGTGTGTGTGTGTGTGTGTGTGTGTGTGTAGGAGGGGGCTGTCCACCGGTGCAGGCCAGTATTACTGAAGTGCGTCACAGCGCTGAGGAAGGCTTGAGCTATATTCATTACTCCATCTCAGTGCCGGGTAGTATGAGAAGATGTTTTGCTCAACTCATGTTGACATCACTAAACACTCCAGTCTGTCTGGCTGTCTGTACCTGGTTTATGTCTCTAGATTAATATTTACTTGTGTCTTATTCCTGAGATGACCCAGCAACCTGTTGTTTGGAAGCTTTTATTTTGACACATGCACTCTGTGTAACATGTCAAAGTAAAGGTCACCCTTGGCTTGAACTATATATTGCAGAGTTTGTTGCGCAATCAACGTGATTTTTCAACAATGAATTTAAAAATATAAAGAAAATGTGACAGAATTGTACTTTTGAATGTTTATTACATGATACAAACTATTACATAGCCACTCGATACAAATATATGAATAAAGTAAGTGAAAAGTGTGAAGGCTATGTTTGAAATTGGAAATGACAATTCAAATAACAAGAAAAAGGTTCCCCTATAAACAACGTTTGAAAATAAATATATTTTGAGAAGGCATTTGCTTATAAAGAGAGGCGGAAGATAGATCGATCCCAGTTAGGCCTTTTAGTACTACAGTACTGTGGAGTGACAACCAGTGAAATGTCCTGCGTGCAGTACATTACTTTGTAAATACATTTACACTTCGGTGTGTCACAACGGAGCTGATGTGAACAGCCCACGCTTTGCTGACTGGTCACTGAGAAAATCTGCACAAAGAAAAGAAAACTATACATGTTTTTCATTTGAGAAATACAAGCCATGCCTCTTTCACCATCTTTATAAAGTTTTACGGTTATCCACAGTAGAAATATAGGAATATATTAGAAGAGTATTCAACCATCATGTTGCCATGCTAATTTACCCATAGTATGAACCATAACCAAACCAGGGGTACTGGTTCAGTTTACAATTATGCATCAATTAGCGACATACATCAATGTGTTAGCACTAATCTAGCCGCATAAGCACACTTCCATTGTAACACTGACTGTTGCACCTACACATGGACTCCACAACAGTCCTGTTGGGTTCAGCTGGCCTCTATCTGAAGCGTTGTCAGGTACAGCAAGGGGGACCACCAGTAGTGGAATGTCCTTAACCCCTCAGCCATCATCACTGGGCAGAGTCCGAGTCACTGGAGTCCAGACTGCCCTGCAGGGCCGTGGTGGCGGTGCGGCCGTGGTGGTGGTGGTGGTGGTGGTGGTGGTGGTGGCTGGCCGGTGGACAGTGCAGCGTTTGGGTGCTCCGTCGCAGGTTCTCCAGAGACTGCAGGAAGGAGCGGCGAGCCCGCTCCTCTTCCATTGGAGAGGATCCCTCCTCCTCCACCTCCGCTATCTCCGCAAACGTGACAGGCTGTGTCTTGAAGCGGGCCTCTCGGGGTCGGCGGGAGCGGCTCTTGCACCTGGCGGGGCTCTTGGGGACCGGCAGCTGCTGGGGGAACTCCTCGGTGGCCGAGGCCAGGAGGTGGGCTGACAGGAGGTGGCCCGGCAGGAGGTGGCCCGGCAGGAGGTGGAAGCCAGAGGCTTCC
>OOFB01036689.1:95691-105788 GCA_900323305.1 Trachyrincus murrayi
TGAGACAAACCTTTCCACTGCTAGAGTCAGACAACCAGGTGCAGGCCAAACAGGATGGTAACAGGATATCTGTGTGTAGTATACAAATGATACAAATGCATATCAGATGATATTCATTGTTGAATCTTATGGAGCAATTTCAGGTATATTGGCAGGAAAACAATAAAGTTTCAGCTAATAGCTAAGGGGCAGTGTAATTCTGTACACTGTAAACTGAGAATAGGAGAAAAGGAGAAAAGAAGATCAGCCGCTAGATGGCAAAAAATATAGGCTTGTTAGGCTTGTTAGAGTTTGGCCTTCTCTGATTAAGATTAGATTTGTGTGTTTTCATGACAATTTCTACTCCGAGAAGCACTGCTTAAGAATATCAATTGTTCTGGCCTCAATCAGTTTACAAAACAATATACATACAATACATTTCTCAATTTAGCTTCATTGCGAGCATATATAGATATATATCAACAAACTACAATCAATTCAACATTCATAAAACATCAAACTTACCAGTAACTGCGTAACCCTGCGGCTGAGACAGATTTCAGGTCACCCCATGGTCACTCACCAACAACTAAATGTTTTTCCCTTTTGGTCTTACCAACCCTAACAAAGTTGTTTCAGAGACAAACAAAACAGACACATGCAATGTATACAATGCAGACATCAACACCAGTCATTTATGTAATCCACAACTCATTCACTAAATATTTTATTTTACTACAAAGATTATGATATGATGTTAAGATATATGTAATTAGTCTATGTTAATGTTCCCTTTTCCCTGTTTCCTCTTAAAGGATATTGATTGTCACGAACTCCCCTATTATTAGTTATTTTCATCTGGTTTTGTTTGTTTCTCATGCCATGTCACTAACTCTCCTGTCATTTCAGACCCGGCCACGCCTCCTTGCTATGCAGTCACCTCACTCCCTTCACCTGGTGTCCCCGCCCATCTCCTCACCTGCAGCTCATCCCCTCATTAGTCCCTCAGTATAAATACCAGTCACTTCCCTTTGTTCTCTGCCAGATTGTCTTGTGTGTTACGACAAACTTTTCTGCATTCTACCTTCTCGGTTTTTCCTGACCTGCCTGTTTTCACCCTGCTTCCCCGTTTTGACCCTGTTTGCCAGTTTTCACCCTGCTTGCCTGTTTTCACCCTGCTTGCCTGTTTTCACCCTGCTTCCCTGTTTTCACCCTGCTTGCCTGTTTTCACCCTGCTTCCCTGTTTCACCCTGTTTGCCTGTTTTCACCCTGCTTCCCTGTTTTCACCCTGTTTGCCTGTTTTCACCCTGCTTCCCTGTTTCACCCTGTTTGCCTGTTTTCACCCTGCTTCCCTGTTTTCACCCTGCTTGCCTGTTTTCTGGACCTTGGATTCCCTGCCTGCCCCTTGGATTTGTTAGACTGTGACTTGTCAAACAATGGTTGACCTTACCTGTTTACTAAGTAAACTGAACTTTCATTGCAATACTATCTGCCTCCTTGTCGTGCTTTTAGGTTAAAACCTGCCAGTACGAGTGGACTTAAAATTAATGGCACTTTTTTCAGCTATTGTAAGCATGTTATGATTTCCAGAAAGACTAGATATCTAAAATGTGGGAAAATCACAACAAAAGACAAAGGTATCATTATTAATCACAAAATGTCCATCTTTCCGATTGTAATTACAGTACATAGATACATACAGACAAATGTATCCAATCAAGACAAATTGAAACAAAACATAATTCACACACCATCAAACAAACAAAAGTCAAGAATGACATGAAACTGAGCGAAAGATTATAGTACACACAGTGCACATAGCTTTACCTCAACCCAGTGTAAATGAGGAGAGGTGAAAGCAGAGAGTGACCTAGACAGACATAAGGGAGAGGAAAAGCTATTAGTCCAGGTCCATGAGATCAGAAGGTGAGGAACACGCCACAGGCTACATCACCCTGCACTACCACTGCCTCGCTACCGCCCCGTCTCCATGGCAACATGCCCCAAATGTCAGGGCTGCTGGTGAACTTTTTTTAGGGGGAAGATGGGGGTGGGGGGGGGGGGGGGGATGTTTTTGCATCTTTAAATTAAATTTTCCACTACCACACACCCACCCACACAACACACACACACACACAAATGAAATGTGTGTATGTGTGGTAACAGAACCCATCCAAGTTAGCCTGAGAACCAATGAGCCACTGTGGGGCAGAAGTCTATTTATAGACAGTGGATTGGCATTAAACAACATAGCTGTGTGCCAGTCACATAGTGACTATGTTTTGAAAAGCCTATTTTTGATCATGAACACAAAACACAATCAAATATGTCAATATATTGCAAACAAGTGGAATTTTCTCATTCTCATTCAGAACTTATAAGGACTACTGGAAGGGAAGACAAAGGATTGGTTGATCCCCACTGCTGTTTCTCTACTGCACATCACAAGGTAATCCAAGCAATGGCCAAAATCAAACCTAACCCTAACCACTCAGCACACATCTGAAACACCTGACCTCAACGCCACATTACTAGCCACCATCAGGGAGAAGACAAATGAGCCAGATCTGTTTCTAGTGATGCCATGCCATGTCTCTGTGTTACCAGAGCCTGATTGCCTGATTGTACCAGCCTGATTGTAACCAGCGTGCCAAGACCTCCAGAAGCCGTTATGATGACACAGCCACTAGTGTTGGGTGGCTGAGATCACACAGAAAGGAGATGACTTCAGTGACCAGGAGGGAGGACATCACACTGCAAGCAAAGACATAAGAGACAGGCTTACGTCATACGCTTCCCATGCACCTATGATTAGTGCCTGTATCAGAACAAGGTAAACACACACGAGAGGAGTGACTGAAGTATTAATCTCATCAGTTAAGCTCATGTGTTTGTTTTCACAGGAAATAGAGTAGAGTGGAGATCCATTAGTAAAAGTCTGTTGATGCAATACTGCTTAATCAGAGGAAAGAATGCAATCTTAATAATGAGTAAGTCCAATCTTTATTATTATGGGCAAGTTGTTTGAATGTCCTTCGGATCATTGGGAGAGGGCAGGAGAAAGGAAGAAGCAACAAATTATATGTTATTATATGTTGTGATGTGGGTAACATGGTATTGTGTTTATTACAGGGGCATTATGTTTATTCATGTTTCTATTCCCCATGACCATAATTGTACATTAAATCACCAGCAAATGCATTGCTGATGATAATAATCTATTTTAGGGACTTTATGCAAGTATCTTTGATATTTCTAAAATGCAAGAACGCACACAGATCAGAGGAGGAGGGGGAGGAGGAGAGCCGTCAGGCTAGGGGGGAGGTGAGGAAGAGAGGAGAGGAGGTGAGGAAGAGAGGAGAGGATACGAGAGCCAAAAGACCCAGGGGAGCGTGAGGCCAGAGCGGTCAGACCGTTCCCAGGCCACCTTCCCACCACAAAAAACAGCAGGAGCCACAACATGGTCGCCATGGAAAATAAAGGGTAGACCACCAAGCACACACACACACACACACACAATCAGGTACAATATATATGCATATAAAACAGGGCATTAAATATGTGTACACAACACAGCTTCACTCGCATGTGTGCAATGTTGAACGACGCTTCCCACGGGAGTCGAATCCGTACCCAAGGAAAGGTCTGGTCCAGTCTCTCTCTCTGCAGTCACCAGCCTCCTTTCTTTACAGTTGTGGATGGACTTAATTTCTTCCACGGAGAGAGTAGATTCACACACCATGTGTTTGGAAGCTGTCAACATCCCTTGAATATGAACAGCATGATGATTTTTTGGAATATGTTAAATTGTCATCAAAGTTCGCTCATTTTGCTATTTTAATTTAATTTAAGATTTTAATAGCAAAATGTCCAAAACACATCATATACATTTACATGACATAGGGATTTCTGTGTAAGCTATTTGCATTGAGCCGGGATTGAGTCTTGATTTGCTATTGAACAGTTACAGTACACACTGCGCTAGGGAGAATCTGCTTTGAGAACATAAGCACATGTCTTCTTAAGGGCAGATCATTGGCCCAGGCCCAGACCAAGATGAAAACACATTATGTAATACGTTGTTTTCTTTAGGGACAATAGGTGCCAATCTGGAGCTTTACAGTCTGACATTAAAGTGTCTGGCTCAGCGTGACCTGCTCCATCCCAACACCAGGACCAACAAAAGATCCCCTGACCCATCACACTACATGTAGGACTCAAGGCCTCCTCGTCAACAGTCGCCTCCACGAGTACACCTGCATGCACAGTGTTTCTCTCCAACACACGCACGCACGCAGGCACACACAGAAATACAGGCGGCCAGGTAATGAGGGTGATGACGTGTGCTGGACAAAGAGCAGAATGGTCATAGAAATAGACACAATATGCACTAATGTGCAGGGGCAGCGCTTCCTATAGGCATCCCGAGGTAGGGCGGCATCCCGAGGGGGGTGCCGAAATTGCGGCCAAAAATAAATAAATGAGTGAGTGATCATCACAGTCAGATTATGCTAGATCATGATGGGTGGAGTGGAGTGTATGTGGAGAGCAAGACAATGAAAAGGCAGAAGCCATCCGGGGCGCAGTATAAAAAGAAAAAAAAAGAAGCATAAGCCAAACGTGCTAGGTCCGTGCTAGTGTGTGTGTACTCGTGTTATAATCCTCGATGTTAGTAACTGGAATGGAAGGTATCAATGAGTCCCTTTGACAAGTCAACATCACAGCATCTGCCAGCGACTAGTGAATTGACTGAAATACCTGATAGAAGTACATAAGCTATATAGAGCTCAGCCAGCACCATACACAAGTCATTTACCTAATTTCTGCTATCTCAATTACAATTACGCTATCATAATTACAATGTGCATGCCACATTAAAATCACATTACTGACAATTCATATTTTTCATGAGCTAACAATGTGATAGCACACACTTTGGAAGGGTATTCATAAAAAAACAATGGCAAAACATACATTTTTACTTCTTGTGCATGTCATTGTGCAAACAAGAATGATGCACATTTTGACCACTGCTATGGAAGGCAAACCTTTATAGCCCCATCAACCCATTAGCAGTTGTAAAATGACCCTGAAACTGCAGGGACAAAGCAAGAGACCTTAAGTTATGTCTTACCAATAAAAATGGTTTTACCGATGTTTAAAACTGCTTCATCTAATATGTGCCCTAGATAAATGTTTAAGAAAAGGACTATTCCATAAATATATTACAGTACTTATGATAAGTTGATGCAGGACCAAACAGTCGATAAAGGACAGAACAGGCACACAAATACTCAAGTTTAATGCAAAATATATTTAATTATGAGAAGATATTTAAATATTATTAAATATGGATATTTTAAGTAAATTGATAATTTTGGGTTCAAACTCAAGAGAACTTATAAATTATAGAATTGTAGCCAATTTGAAGATATTTGTAAAAAAAATTAGATAGCCATAGGTGCAAATTTCACTGGCATATCAAAACTGTAAACGCCAAAACAGAAAACCATAATGATAACTCAAAACACATACAATACATACAATCCATCTCTACACCACCCGCTTTCTGTACCACCGCATTTTAGGTTGCACCACAGGAACTCTCATACACATAAACACATAGAGAGGCTTCTGAAAGCCCTGAACTACCCCCATATAGGAAGTTAGGAACAAGTCTACGCCATAATGGGCTCCAATGCCCACTTTTCTTTGCTTTTAATAGCAAGCCTTGTTCTGTCTGAAATCACTTCTGGAAGAAAAACAAGCCTTGGGATTGTGTATATTGTAGCCGCTTAGCAGATGCACTCAGAGTGAGTATGTGGGTGTCCACAGTAGAATACACATCGTCATGTTTTACATGTTGTCCGTGTCCAACACTGAACTGGCAAAAGAGAACTTAAATCAAACAGCTTGGCCTGTGACATGTGAACTTCCATATGAACCTTAAATACCTTTTCACAGTAACATCCTCACCACCCTATTCCTTCACTGAGCCCCTTCCTTTGTTCTATAGTCTTCTTCACACATCAATCCACACTACTCTAAGTGGTTTCTGAGGGGCTACCTCGAGGAAGAGGAACATTCTAACCTCCCACTGTTTCCACTGAGTTCCACGCTCCTCACATCTCATTGGTCACTCGTCAAGGGTGACCAATGACAGACATCAGATCTGGTTGTGTCTGAACCACATGAGTCTGCTGCTCCTCCATGGCTGGTGTTCTACGATGGGTTGGCTGTGAAGCGGAGCTTGGAACCCGGCCTGTGGCCCTGGGGTTCAGGGTAGATGGATCGGAAGGTGAGGTTGATGCGTGGACCCCGGTCGTGATACTCTTTAGCCACCTGATGCTGTTGGACAGAAAGACAGGTGGACATTTTTTTTATAGATTTTACCTCAAACTTTTGTTCATATCCATCTGGAAAAATGGAATTCTACACTGAAACCAGCTTGACTGCCCATATAACCCAAGTACAACCCTCCTAGATACATCATTCAAAACACCTGTATGCATATGTGTATTGATGTGAAACAGTTTTTGTATTGACAGAATGACAAACAAGGCAAACTAAACGCAACTATCTTGTGTCACGGCAAAAGTCAATCTGATCATGTTGTAATATCCACTATCTTCACAACACACCGAGGCAGACAGACATTGAGACATACATTTAAAACGCATAATTGCCAGGTACAAACACATGCACTCAATCAGACTTCATAAGGTAAACTCCCCTCTATCCTCTCCAAACTCTCACAGCGCTCTGAATACTGAGTCTGAGAAGGGCAACCAGGGCCTCTTTATGTGGTGTGACCCAGAGACATGGCTGACATCCAAACAACCATCTTCAGTCAGATCACATTGCGTATACAGGGTCAAAGCAAGTTGGCGGTGCACTGATATGCAAATATGATAGAGATTGACACGCAGCCAGCCAAAACTGGTGGTTTATGCTTTGCCACTGGGCAGTTTCAACAGACGAGTTTATCACAACTGTCATCTGGACTGTGATACATCTCTACATGCAAGGGAGAGCCAATGAAAAAAAGGACGGTGGGCACTTCAAATGCCTATAACCCAGTTGGATTTCCCTCAAATGCTGATAGAGACATTCAGAGTGTCACAACAGAAATCCACAATGACAAATAATCTAACAACTCCATATACTGCTCTACATCAGCTGGTTTCTCCAGCACTACAGCATGTGTGTGACTGCTGCACCAAGAGAGAATCAGATTAGTTCACAAAGTCCTCTGGTTCCCTGCTCAGCAACAGAGCTAATGGAAAACATGCTGTGTTTATAAAAAAAAAAAAGGGTACTAAAAACATTTACAGCATTTTTAAGAGTTACTTATATAACTGAAACCACAAACATAGTTCTCTCACTAATGTTAACAGTAACAAATGGTCTCAGAGGAGGTGTTCCAAGTGCCAAGTCTAAACCATCTCCAAATCCACCGACAACATGGCCACACTTCTGCATGAGGACAGACAGGCCCATCTAAATATTTAACTAAACATTGAACTACCATTCAAAACCTCTGGCCTTGACTTATTGTATGGCCGGACCAGACCTTGTATTGGGCTGGAAATAGGAGACTTATGGCCGGATAGTATTCAATTTTTTCTGGAAAGTTTCTTCAAGGGTGTTGGAGGATTTAGGAGGCCTCTCAGCTAGCTGTCCCCATAAAACACTGACCTTCTCTGCCTGTTTTTCTCTCACTCTGGCATCTCACAGAATCTTTCCATTGCTGAACACCTTTTGTCTTGTCGTGTTTCAACTATGTTTTTCCCTTTATTTGCTTTGTACAAATTCCCTTAAAGATAATACAGCAGTCAAAACACATCAACTGTATTTGGAATGTCCTCCCCAGGAATTAAAACACTTTTTAATGTTTGGGGGGGCATTTGCTTTTTGAAGAGAGAGTCACCAACCATTATAATCAATAATCAATAAGACACTAGACTTAGCCATGTCAATATGCAACAGTCGTTCATATGACATAGTTTAAGTCTTTTCCAGTGATCAGCACCTCACTACAACCCATGGTGTGCGTTACTTTTCCAAGTTACATATGACATAGTTTGCCATATAAACAATTTAGAGATGCTTTAAAATGACAGTTGTTTGATTGGCTACTTTCGGCCCTGATAGAAATTCTGGTGCCTCCCATAATATACTGGCAAGATATGACTTGTTACTGTAGCTATAGAAACCAATATAATGAGATGTATTTGTGAACAAAGAGGGCTCACTGAGTTCTGAGACCCATTCGTTTACGTTATTCTATGAAGTCTAAACTATTGTTGGTCTTATCTTTCTTTTTCATCTCAAGAATGTAGATTGTGCACTGGTTGCCGGTTCAAGTGATGGTGCCGTGCTGCCCGTCCCCAGTGTTACAGAGGCAGGGAACATGCACTGCTACCTCCAGCAGGTGGGGGTCAGGTGGGGCCTGGGGGTCAGCAGGAGAGATAGGGGAGAGAGAGATAGGGGAGAGAGAGATAGGGGCCAGGGAGCACTGTGCTGAAAGTGTTATGACAGGCCACTGTGGGGGCATGGCTGTCTGTAGGGGAGAGAGGAGGGGGCGTGGCTCTGTCTGTAGGGGAGAGAGGAGGGGGCGTGGCTCTGTCTGTCGGGGAGAGAAGAGGGGGCGTGAAAAGGGTTGGCACTTTCAAAAAATGCTTGGCAGGTGATTGGATGAACCATCTGTCTATCACCGTCTATCACAGGCTAACTTCAATCAATCAGATCATATGAACCATATGAGGCAGTAGAGCGAAAACATATTTTCCATCGAGAAAAGCCTTCAGTGCCGTTCTTTGCTGTTCTTTCAATGACGAAATACTCTCCAGTTCAGATAAAACCGATGCTATAGCAGCGTCTACGCTAACCTCTTTCGGAGCCGCCATTGTTGAACTGTTGCCGCCAACAGTTGGCTTCTCGATGTCGTCACACCTAAATCAACCCTGGACTGGATTATCATGTAGACCCGAAAGACTCTTTATAGCCATGTTTCAGATCAGTGAAAAAAATGTGTTTATTTATGAAAACAATAACAATTTGTAGTGTCCGAATTCCCCTGATACTTCCCTCCTAAATAGTGTTCACTATATATGGATTATGGAATGAGGGCCAATTCGAACACAGCCTAAGACTGTCTCCTGCATGATGTGTGTGTGTGTGTGTGTCCTTTGCAGTCCTTTGTAGAAGCACACAAAATGGACAATATGGCTGACAGCCATTTGAGTGTGCTGCAGATTTCAAATGCTGCAAATCATCAGTCCCCAACTGAACCCCCCCCCATCAAATACATTCTCTGGCAAACTGAAATAACTAACAATTTGTCAACTAGGTTGCTGTTTAAAATCACTGTTGCAGGCCCGGTACTAACACAGCAACTGGCAAAATCTGCTTCCAAGCAGAAGTCAGAGTTAAAGGCTGTTGAGTACTGTTGTCTTCTGTTATTTTCCAATAACAGGACAGCCCAGAGTGGTTCATTCCTTACACCACAGTTACCAACAATGATTAAATATTAGTTACTTTCATCTATAATATTATTAGTTGTTAATCAGCTGAAATGAAAATATTCTTCAGCAGGGCTTGGAGCATGTTGTTTTTTTGCATTGTCATGCAAACATCTGGTCAACGGTTCCATTCCGCCATTGTTGTTTATGTCGGATATGTTATTGAAAATGAATGCACACCCTTGGAACGTATATTGACCAATCAGAATCGAGTATTCAACAACGCTGTAGTATAAACATATATTTTAGTATTTTTCTAATGCCTTGATGGTGGATTAGGTTACGCTACGTAATGCACTATCAATGCAGAGTGGAGCTGAGCCACACTGTTGAGGACCGTACCTGCCAATCATCCTGTGTTGCTCCGTCCATCACTAGCAACGTTCCATGGCTCAGAGGGACACGAACCCTCTCCACATAGGTATAGTCACCGTTCTCCTCCTGAGAGAGAGAGAGAGAGAGAGAGAGAGAGAGACACACACACACACACACACACACACACACACACACACACACACACACACACACACACACACACACACACACAGTATGAAGCAGTATAAGGCACACTCAAAGACAGGCTATACTCTGATG